>JAZKJV010009595.1:0-191896 GCA_037367405.1 Ottelia alismoides | reverse complement strand
TGACTTGGAATTTGGGAAAACTTGGCTCTCCAAGACTTAAGTTAGGTTGTGAATTGTGACTTGTGAAGTTGTGAGATGGAATGAGAACATATACATTATATTTATTGGGTTTAAAGAGGACCCTTAATGGCCTTATTTATTACAATGGTGGTTGGAATAGTGGCTTATGTTGCAATGGTGGTTGAAATAGTGACCTATAAATTTCATTTAGTGACCAAATAGTACCTATGAATATCAATAAGTGGCCTAGGCATGACATATGGTGACTTAGAACAATTTCAGTCGAAATGGACCAAAATGAACCGAAATTCCACTGAAATCCGAGAAATTTGTGAACAATTTCCACCGAAATGGACCGAAATGGACCGAAATGACCGAAATTCGGCCGAAATTTAAGGCCATGGGTGGGGTAGGGATGCGGAGGGCATGGAGGGGGAGGGGCTGGGGAGGGGGGTTCATGTTATGCCCTCTTAACAACACTATGGTTTAGTTCAACTAATTGACATTTAGACTAACAGAAGGGCACAAATGTTCATTATGAAAGAAGTTAGGGGCAAACCTGATATTCTAAAAATGGAGGGGCGAAACCAATAAAACCCCTATTTTTTAGGATAAAATTTCCATAAAGTTAAGGGGCTTGAAATTTTGCGATCTATCAGGGACAGTGAATTGTATGAATAAAAAATAAGGATCATTTATGATTAATCTGGTTTCTGAAGATTCGCTTTTTTGTTTGACAGGATATACCTTGCAATTATATTGATTTTTTTCCTTTCCAAATACAATACAGTAAATAATCTTGCACTATGTACCATTTTTTTCAAAGTACTATTAAAAGTCAAATTGAGGTTCTAAATCGCTTCCAATGTGGTCTTGATATTTTTTACACTGATAACCCAAATATTTTCATAAGTAATATCGAAGCATCCATAATTTTGAATTGCGCGTGAAACTCTAGATAATGACTTCCGTCTACATGTGGACCCATCCAGTATTTGCCTCCACCAAACTAACCATTGATGTGTGTTAATCTAACTAAACTCTATCCAACAGTAGGTATTTATTCCATTTTACTTTTTTAATCAAAATAACTCACGCCCTTCCCCCTTCATTGACCCCCTTCCTCCTCAAACTCTATGACCATTCGTGGTTTTAAAAGTGTTCTTTTTTGTTTTATAGGACATACCTCATAATTATATGGATTTTTTCCTTTCTGAATATAAAAAATCTTGCACTACGAACCATTTTTCAAAATACGATCAAAAGTCAAAATGAGGTTTAAATCAATTTCAATGTGGTCTTGATGTTTGATAGATGGGGATTTTTACATTGATAACTCTCATATTTTAAAAAATAATGTTGAATCCTCCCAAATTCCTAATTACATGTAAAATTCAAGATAATGACTTCCCTTTACACGTGGACCCATCCATTATTTTTTTTTTTGACGCTCAAAAAAGGGGGAAACACTCAACGGTGTTCGCCCCAATATATTAAAGAGTAAAGAGATGAGGACTTACAATGCGGAAGATTACAATGCGGAATAGGAAAACAAAACAGATTGGAGGATGATATCAATAGAGATATCATCCCCGCACCCGAATAACGCTACATGACAGACCAATCAAGACAAAAACGAGACGCTGCGATACAAATATTTTCCTTATAGAACCTCTGCCGAGCAAATAATGTCTCGTTTCTTCCCAGCCAGATACTCCAAAGGCGCGCAATGGGAACCAGCCTGTCCACCCTCGACCGACTCCCGGCGTTAGACAAGCTCTCACAGAAAGCAGCAATACTGGCTAGATTCAGCCACCCCACGTCGTCCCAAATGGCACGCACACGGTCGCACTGTAGGAAAAGATGACCGGCGGTTTCCTCCTCCAAACCACAAAGTCCGCACAAACGCGAGACATTAGGGAACATCAAAGCACAGCGGTCACGAGTAAGTAGCCTTCCACGCCGAAGAATCCAAAGGAAAATACCCACCCGTTCCGGAAGCTTGAGACTCCAAATGAGCTTGCAGTGATTGAGCAGGGATGCATCCATCCCCGCGGCGTTGGGGAGAACCCCACTCAAGGTTGCAAAAAGCGGTATGCGGTATTCAGTCGGTAGGGTCACTGATTACTGTAAGCAGTATACGAGAGTTTAAACGGAAATTAAACGGGTTACGCAGTTTTGCATTTTTTTAATTAATACAAAAATATTACATATATAATTAATAAAAAAATATAAATAAATAAGAAAAATATGATCACTATTCACAATATAGATCAAATATTGTCAAATTCAAGAAATGTCACATCCATAGATGTCAACGCGCGCCAAGGCGCATATGGGCGCCTAAGCAACTATTTTTTTTATACATACTCCACATATATCGCATTTTAAAAATGCGATATATATAGCACATTTGCAAAATGTGATAATAACCGATGTCGCATCTCCAAAATGCGACATGCGCTTAAAAAAATAAAAAAATAATGTCGCATTTGAGACATACGAAATTCATTTGCTTTAAATAACTATATGCCGTGTGTCTCAAATGCGATATGTAGGACACACTTAGGAAAACGCCTAGGCGCGCTTAGCGTACAGGCGCCCAGGTTTAACGCCATGTCGCATTGTCGCCTTAATAACCATGGTTACATCCAAATGTCAAAATAGATAACATAAACAACTAGAATTCATATCCAAATGTCAAAATAGACAACATAAACAATTGCAATTCATAGCTTGGATCCAAAAAGTCATGGATAATGGTGATCCTTTGAAGAAAGTTGATCCATGTTCTTAAAAGCATGTTTAAGGCCGCTTAAAAGCCGTTTAAGACCGTTCAAGGCCGTTCAAACGGTCGTTAAAGGACGTTTATGCGGCCCACCCATTTATGGACCCGTTTTTGATTAAACGACGCGGTCGAGCATCGCATACGTTTAAACGACCGTTTAGACCATTTTTTGCATCCATGCCTCCACTAACCTAATCATTGCCTTGTGTTAATCTAACTAGTCTCAATCCAACGGTAGGAATTTATACCCTTTTACTTTTTTGAACACGATAACTCACACCCTCCCCCTCCATTGAGCCCCTTCCTCCTCAACTGACTCCATAATTCCAAATTACATGTAAAACTCTAGATGGTGACTTATGTTTACACATGGACGCATCCATAATTGTCCTCCACTAAACTAATCATTGCCTCACCAACCCACTTCCTCACCAGCTGACCCCTGCCTCCAACCATGGAGGGTCGTATCTCGATATATCGACGATATATCGATATCGACAGGTCACCGATATATCGCCGATATGTCCGATATCGGGTATCGACAGGCAAAAAAGGCGAGCTGAATCCTGATGTCGGCGATATGGCGTCGATATATCGCCGATATATCGGCGATATATCGGTATCGACATGGTACCGATATCGATACCGATATCGATATCTCCTTCCATGCCTCCAACCCCACAGCTGTCAACCCATATCCCCTTCCTCATCCTCCACAGATCCCCCTCCTCTGACCCCGAACGTTGATGCTGCGTGAAATGGAAATAGAGGGCTGCAATTATTTAATTTTTAACCATTAATTTTATCTACGTTTATTTGAGTCGTTGCATTTTATTTAAATAACGAGATCGCGTGTGATCTTCAAATTAGTAGTCAATTTTAAATTTGAATTTAAAATTAGTCGGTTAGTCGGTTAGAGTCAAATTAGATAATTAATTTTCAATTTGAATTCGAATTTCTATTTTGTAACATCATCCCTCCTATATAAAGGGATGATAGGCTATGGTGTTAGTCTGTTCAGTTGATATAAAATTTGAGATTTATCTCTCTCTCCTCTCCTTTCTCCTTCTCCCACGCGATCTGCGCGTTTCTTCTTCCCGAAACCTCTCGTTCTCCGACGAACTTTCTCTTCTCAACCCCTCCGTTTTCTTCTACCAAATAAATTCCACCGATCAAAAAAATATTTTCCGTCACGCAAAAAAAATCCATTTGCATCAATTGGTATCAGAGCATGGCCTACAGATCGTCCTCATGATCTGACGATCCGTTCAGACATTCGCGACAACATGTGACGAAACACCATCATTCGTCGGAGCCGAAGAAGCTTACAACAAGGAGACGATGGACGCGTTGCGTGATCTCCAGTCCAAATGTCAAATTTTCCAGTCCAAATGTCGAGAAATGATGGCTAATTTCGAGGCCCTATGCGCCGCCAAATCAAAGGCTCCAACGTCACCAATCACCGAAACCGATTTTGACGAAGAAAAGATCGTCGTCGGCAACCAAATGCTTGCAGTCCAGGATGCTTCAGATCAACCACCACCGATGGCATCACCTCCGACAACGGCTACAGCCCCGCTGCAGCCCTGCCTCACCCCCACCGCACCCATGGTGAGCCCCCCAACTCCTCTATCGCTGACAAACGCACCCCCTGCAACGTAGACCCCCGTACCCGCTGTCTCCCCCTCGCCCCCAGCAGCCCAAGCCCCGTCGCCACCACTCCATGCGCCATCGCCGACCCCCCCTGTTGCGCAACCCTCAGCCCCGGCACCTCCAGAGAATCCCCGATGCCCTCCTACCCATACCTCCACCCGCTACAACGACCACTTGCGCCCCACAACTCCACCCTCCCTCGCCGCCATAGTCCCCTCTCACCCTCGTCGCGTCTCCAGCAACCTCTCCATCCCCTCCCGCCATCTCTGTTGTCGCCCACGCACCTCAAGTTCCCTCCCTCGCCCTCCCCTTGTCCCCGGCGAAATCCATTACCCCTCCGCCACCGCGACCTCCAACCGCGTCAACGTCGCGATCTGCAGACCCGCACCGCCTACAGGAGCTCGTCCTACATCCGCGGCACCGCTCGCGCCCGACCATCTCCCGCCGCCGATCCATGCGTCCCACGCGTCGCGCCCGATTCCAACCACGGTGTGGTCGCCGCCATTGGTTCGGAAGAAAAAAAACCCCAACAATAGTTAGGGATGCAATCACAGCCAAATCCCTGGAGATTAGAAAAGCGAATGGGAAAATTTACCGGAAAATCCCTCCTCATAAAACTTTTTGCTGGAAGGTAATGATTGAAGGGGTAAGAAAGTTGCACTTCAACCCCTTGGAGCAGAAATATTTTAAAAGAAGGGCTGAAAATGAGCAATTTGGAAAGCCTCCTTATCCCAATAGGACTAGGATCATGGGTTTCACCTATTTAAAGGCCCCATGGCTTAATTCATTGGACACATCTCCTCCTCTGCTCTCCTTGTGCTATTGCTTTGCTATGAACTCTCCAAAGGCCGAGTTGATCGTCATGAAGATGCCCCGTCAGTTCTTCGAGCACCACGTCAAAGGGATAAAGCCAGGATGGGAGCCCGCATATGCGCCACACCTACTCTTCCGTCACAAAGTCCACGTCGCCAACACTCGCATCCCACACGCATGGATCCCGCCATTCGCGCCACACCAGTTCTTCTCTGGGATGATCGAGAACGCGGATTCGAAGTTATCAACCTCCAAGCCTGCAGATCAAGCAATTCGTCGAGAGACGAATTTTTTTCAAGCGGAGGAGAATTGATGCAGCGTGAAATGGAAATATATGCAGCGTGAATGGATGCAAATGGATTTTTTTTGCGCGACGGAAAATTTTTTTTATCGATGGAATTTATTTGGTAGAAGAAAATGGAGGGGTTGAGAAGAGAAAGCTCGTCGGAGAACGAGAGGTTTCGGGAAGAAGAAACGCGCAGATCGCGTGGGAGAAGGAGAAAGGAGAGGAGAGAGAGATAAATCTCAAATTTTATATCAACTGAACTGACTAACACCATAGCCTATCATCCCTTTATATAGGAGGAATGATGTTACAAAATAGAAATTCGAATTCAAATTGAAAACTAATTATCCTAATTTGACTCTAACCGACTAACCGACTAATTTTAAATTCAAATTTAAAATTGACTACTAATTTGGAGATCACACGCGATCTCGTTATTTAAATAAAATGCAACGACTCAAATAAACGTAGATAAAATTAACGGATAAAAATTAAATAATTGCAGCCCTATATTTTCATTTCACGCTGCATCAATCGTCGTCTCCACCACCAATTCCCCTGGCATCCCTTCACTCCCTTCCTCCATGCATCAACTCTTCTACTGTGGACCTCCATTGTCGATGCAGTCAACTCTGTGTCAATTGCTCCGGGATACTTTCTCACATCTATGATTGAAATAAAGCTTGAATTTGAAGAGAATGGTCTTTTTTTATCAAGCATTAGAAATCCTGAGAACAAAGGTCTCTAGAATCCAACCATTAGGGAACAAGGGTGAAGATAATGCAGCAATTGATGAGCCAACCACAGAATCACAATTTAATGGTGTGATAGTTGCAAGAACAATTCGAGTGGTTCGGGAACTTGTGATCGTGTCGCAACTTAAAGAAGAAACAATCGAGGATCGCTTCCATATCAGTATTACCATGCTCCTTTAATATCCCCCCTACTTCCAAGGAAGGCCGTATCGATATCGATATTGTTTCGATCCGTCCCGAAATGGATATATCGGGATATATCGCCGATATATCGACGATATCGGTGGAAATGTCGGAAATGGCTCAAAAAAAGGCATTTTTGTCGCTTTTTCAGAAATTAAGATCATCCAATATATTAAAACAACAAATAAGTTATAAATACACACTTATGTCACACATATTGGTCATTTATAGCCCATATATCACACATATCGGTCATATCGAACATATCGTTGTTAATGTTTATTCCTGATCTATAGATATTGGAAATGGATTTCATTCAAGTTCCTATAACATTAAATAACTTACAAATATATACTTAGATGACACATATAGATCATTTGTGAAGACTATAATCCTTAAATTCCACATATCAGTCATATCGAACATATCGTTGGTACTGTTAGTTGTTGGCCTATATATATTGAAAATGGAGTTCATCCAAGTTCTTAGATCACTAAATAACTTACAAATATACTCTTAGATCACACATATCGGTCATCTATGAAGCCTATATTGCATATACCGATCATTTCGAACATATCGATATTAATGTTGATTCTTGACTTACAAATGTATTTTTTTGAAGAATTGACTTATAGATGTTAGAAATGGATTTTATTCCAGTCTTACAACATGAATAGCCTGCAAATATACTCCAAGTTGAAGAATCAGTGTATGCACCCTCCTGCCGCATCGTACCCTACCAGTACGGGGGTCTTGTTGCCCAGTCAGCGAGCCTGGAGGGGCTAGGGGGGCCAAGGTTGGGCCCCCCTTGAGGGGGTGCGAGGGCAGCGCCCCCGACCCGAAACAAAATATATATAAACTATTGTGTGTTTTAATACTAGGTGTAGCTAGATACATGTTTTATTATTGGTGTAGCTAGATAAGTAGTGGAATCATCTTACATGAATAACATTGATATATAGAGATATCGACGAAATACCGACGATACGATCGATATCCAGGATTTTTTATACTGAATCCAGTCATATTTACCGATATGAGCCGATATGGCGACATATCGCTGATATATCACCGATATCCCTGTAAAAGGATATACTGGGTGATTTCAATACCCCTACCATGTCGAAACCGATATATTGGCGCTATATCGCCGATACGGCATTCTATGCCTACTCCACCCCTCATCCACTTCCTCCCCTTCTCCTCCACTCTTCTCTCTCCTAAATTCCTAATAATAGTTCACTACCTCTGAATATGTCCTCCTCTCGCCCTTCAACCCTGCCAACATCACCTCCCCATCATCAAAATTACCTTCTCTAGTTACAGAACACCGACTTCAACCTTACCTCCTATCATATCGAAGCCTCAGTCTTTGTCGACACCATCAAACTCTTCATCGCACCCACCAAAGTTGGTGTAACCTCTTCTCGTCGGAAATTGCACTAGCGGAGGTGTATGCAACATTGTATAAGATGAACAATGGAGATATGCATCAATGAACTTCAAAATTACTTCGATGCTAGATGTCTTCACAAGGTATGCATACATGGTCCACTCCACTTCCAACTTATGTGACTTCATCTCCGTAGCCGCTACCAACCACATGTATGTAATGTTATCATCAATAACCGGTCAAGGTACCCCAACTTCTAGTTGTTGACATTCTTCAATGGCAAAAAGACCATTCCTTTCTACTTGGATTTTGCAATAAAGATCAAGAAGATAAGGATAAGCACAACGGTGATTACAACCCCTCCAACACAAACTCCAACGAACCAACTCCAAGAAATAAAGGGAAGAGAAAGGAGGGTAATACTCGCAAATTTTATGGACTTGGGGGTGCAAATATGTCAAATTTTAAACGGTTTACATTAGGGGTGCACATGAATCGAATAAAATCCGTAATCCGATCCAATTTGTTGTCATTGGATTGCATCGATTTGGATTTATGTCTAATGGATTGGATCGGATTGAAATTTTACAAATCCGTTCATTTATGGATTGGATTGGATTCTTGTAAAAATATGGTCCGATCGAATCCATTAATCTGTTATAAATAAATTATATATAAAAAATCATTTGTTATTAGAGCATATCATATATTTAATATTTTTTGAAAGCTATATGTAAATATTCAAGCTTCTCACATTCATAGTTTAAACCCCATTCCAACTCAAACTTTACCCCACTGCACTTGTTGGAAACCTCCTTACCTACCCACCAATTGGTTTAAAAAAAGTAATACATGCTCGCAGTATCCTTCGGGTCCTTCCAATTTTTTTAACGAAACACCCTTCTTAAAAAAACATAAACCTAAACCCACTTTGGGTCCTTACAAACGAAACACTCCATCCTCGACGGTAAACTCCTTTGTCGGTTGCCATCCTTATCCCCATTCGTGCGCACGCAACTAGATCTCCCTCGGGCATGTGCAACCAAACCTCTGTCGCACACGCGCAACCAGACCTCATCCTCGGCTCTCCCATACCCCCACCTCGCGCATGCGCAGCCAGGCACCTCCAGTGCCTACCTCCTGCATTACGCAATCACGCATGGTCCTCGCACCAGACCTCCCTCGTGCACAACCCTCCCTCCCGTACCGTGTAGCCAAGCAGATCAGTTGCATGTTAAGTGTAATTCTTATTTGATGTATAAAAACTTGCAATTTTCTTCAAAGTCAACGTGGTGCCTATACAATTTTACGAATTACAAGTATGTTATTTATAATAAGTTATGCAATGATTGTTCATACTAAATCCATAAGAAGCATGTATTCTTTCATTTTCCAAAAATTAACTCATTTTCTTTACATTTATCCATACTCCCAAAATTAGAACCATGATTCAGATGTCGAGGTCTAGTGTGGTACAAACTTAATCATAGCTTATGATCTGATAGTAGGTGAGCATTAAAAATCCAATCTGATCCAATCCGCAATCCGGTGGATTGGAATGGACTGGACTGGATTGGATTGGATTAGATTTGCATGTTTAATGGATTGGATTGGATTGGATTGGAAAAATAAAAAATCCATTAAGTATGGATTGGGCACGGATCAAGTCAAAATCCAACCTAATCCGATCCATGTGCACCCCTAGTTTCCATTGGCGTTGAGGACTAGAGTTAGATAGAAGTTAACACAAGATTATGTCATGTAACGGTTAACAGCTATCCAACATTATATGTGCAATCCAGAATACTAAAAAAGGTTCATTATGTAATTATTAAAGTATGGGAGGGTATAGGTATTAACGTCCCTTAATAGATTAGCACCCTTAGAGAAGCACATTATCACCAGAGACCATAATTTAAAACTAGCTTAGAAGAGCAAGTATCGCATGTAACTTTATAGAGCTCATTGACTACATTGGACACTTTGTACATAGCTTAGGATCTTTCAGAAAACTACTCTACATCCTAACTAAAGTTCATTTAACCACATTCTTGATTCAACTAACCACAATCTGTGTGCATAGCTTAGGAACTTTCAGTTTAGGTTTACAATCTGTAGTCTCATTATCTCTTATTATCTTCTTTCACTTTTCCTCACCTTCAAGACATATTCCTTGCCACAATCTCACGGAACCTAGGACATTTCTTTAACACATTTGTGTCACATTTCAATATAGCTAAAGGTTGCAGAATAATCAATGGTAATAAACCTATAAAGCAAAGAAGAAAATCACATATTACCAAGTGCAGAACAAGTCATATATTTCAAGAATAGAATCAACAGTCACATACCTTAAAGTCAACAAATGCTACCGGGACACCACGCTTATTTTGCATCTTTAGTTTCAGATATCCAGGGCACCTATAACACAAAATAGCAAAATAATGTTCGTTTTACCGAACATCTCATGTTGCAATTGTCATATTAATAAGTTACCAACCTGGAAAACACTTGAATAAGCTCCTGCTCTGTACATCTAGAAGTCAAGTTTGCAACAAAAAGTGTTCGGCATGGCGTATAATTTCTAGGAGCATATGCTGCAGAAGTATTCTGTGACTTGTTTTGTTAGAATGCAAGTGATAAATAATGAAACAATGTTATGGAAATGAAAAGAACTTATCACATAAACAAAGCATGTAAAAAAAACAAAGGAAGTAAGCTAAAGGTGTATGAACTATGAAGGGCTAAAGGTACATGTGACAGTGAGGAGACAGAGGACGAGGTGGCATAGGGGCAAATGCATGCAATAAACAATAAAACAATGTTATGGAAACTAAGGAGTTTGCACCAAAAAAAGAAATTAAAAGAGTTTATTGCATTAACAAAGTAAGCAAGCTAAATTGATTAGGAGTGAAGGCATGGCCTCAAATTTCAAGGAAATTGCATCGAAATTCTCTGAAATTTCCATTTCTTTAGGTCACCGAAATCGAAACGCTAACTTATTTCTTTTTCCAGGATTTCAACGAAATATCAACGAAATTTCATCGAAATTACATGTCGTTTCGGTGAAAAAATAAAAAAAAATAAGGGAATCTACCTTCGCTTTCATCAAAATTTGCATACGCCAATGAATTTTCACTTATTTATTCGCAGATGTCTTGAGTTGTTAAAGTGTATTACGTTGTTTAAAGAAGTTTCTTTAATTAGTTTCTAAAATTTAGATATAAATCCAAATCAAATCAGCTAGACATAAGATTTAAGAGTTAAATTCAAGTTTTAACTGAAGATCTTCATATTTTTATTTTTCTTTATTTTGATATATATATATATATATTATTAGTAGTTATCAAATGTGTCACCTCATTCTTATTGAAGAGGTGCACTTTCTTGGCATGTGTTTTTCTCTGTTATTATGGCAAGTATCACCATTCTCTTCATGTTCAAGAGGAAAAACCAATGGCTTCTAAATTTCTAATTACAGTTCCAAATCTAGTTCTAGTTCTGAGCAACATACTTTTTTTTTTTACTTTTGGGACGACTGGATGGAAATTTAATGTAAAATATCATGTTAATATCTTAATATTGGCAAACAAACATCTTTCTATCTCATTTATTGAGTTAAAAAATATTGCAAATCTTTATTTTAAAAATTGAGTTTTCAAGTAAGTTCCCCAATTTGCGATCATTTCACTGAACTCCTCTCAAAACACTACAAAGGGAGTCCAAAAAAACCACGTAGCCTAGCATGTCACCCCAAAGTCGGAAATAGTCAGTGTTGTGAGTGCACCTTTATTAAAGCATAGACAGTAGGCAAGGCAGTCGCTATGTACTAAGTTCGGACAAGGAACTTGCCATTTTAGGTCTGTATTATGGACCCTTAACTTGTTTTTTTTATAAGAGGCTGCTTCAAATGAATTTCACCCTTATAAGTGTCGAGAGATTATTTATCTTCTCTTATTTCATGTATTTCTTTTCTTTTCGTATCTATTATGTAATTTATTTAAGAGGAGTTCTCATCTCTATATAAGAGAATTCCAAAGCTCCATCATAATGAAATCACTCCTTTCTCCCCATATGGTACCAGAGCGACAATCCTAGACCAAAGTCCGTATACCTCAAGCCCCAAACCCACACGTCGCCCCCTAGCTGACACCAATGCATGCTCCCCAATGCCATCACACGCCAAATTTGCACCGTCATGTGCCTCCAACCACACTGCCAATCACTCCAGGTGCCGCCAGGGGCACCCATCGCTGCCAAGCAACACCGCTACCGCCCTAGGTGGCTGATGTGGCCTCGTAGCAGTGAATTGGCGACCGTGGTGGCACCTAATGGCAACGTCGAAGCCTCCAAGGGCCCACAGTGACACCACCAGTGGCCCTAGGGTCACCGACAAGGCCTCCGGTTCCGCTTAATGACTCCTTTCTTCCCCTCGTCGTTTATCCAAAAGATTATGTTTGTTCTGATTTTAACAAGAGAAAGGTGATTTCAAACCGGTAAATCATCTTTCTGACTCTAACACAGACTTGGTCTTAAAGGGGATGGTTGTTGTATGAGTCTACACACAAAACCAGACCCTTATATGTTCATGTACATACTTTCTGATCGATCGACGGCCTTAATCGAGTTCTATTTTAACCCTCTTATCATTACATCAGGAAATAAGGGTGATATTTTTTCTTCGTATGGTACCTTTTGAAGTCCCGGTTCCAATCATCAAGATGAATGAGACCAACTATGAGTTAAGATCCATGCAATTTTTTATCCTGATGCGGTGCAACAACAAGGAGCACATTCTGACACAGCCAGAGGCGACAGATAAGACTGGAGAGAATACTTCATGGAAGCAAGATGACATGCACGCATGTATTTGGCTTTCCAAAACTCGTATCACGAAGATAACCAATGATATTGTGAATCAGTCCAATGCCAAGGCAATGTGGTATATCGTGGCAACTAGATGGGCATGCGAAGAACGAGACCAAGATTCTTCGATTGCAGTTTGACATTTCACGACCAAACAGAATGGTTGTACTCTACATAGCTTCTACTATTTGATTCATGACATGTTCGAGAACCTTCACAGCCTCATACCAACGAACAAATCTACTAAGAAGCATATGGCATACATTAACGCCATGATGTGCGTCATATGCTTCTTACGAGTGCAGCTATCCCTCCAATGGAGTAGGCTTACAGTCGTCTTAGCACAATCATGATCCCATACATTGCCACCACATGGACCTCCTCAATGGGGTTGTATCTCACAGCAGGGAGGTACTTCTCAGTTTAGCGGGCATAGTGCACGTGGCAAAGGAGGTGGATGTCAGCGTGGTCCATGTACATATTGTCATCAACATGGTCACTCTGAGGAGACATGCTATCAAAAGCACAGATATCCAGCATATGCTCATGTGGCCGAGAAGGTTGAGCCCACTGCGAGTTCTGCTTCTATTACAAATCAAAGGTCAGATGATAATTCACATTTGAGGAAGATAATGACTCCTTGTGCCGCCAAGACTAGTGCACCGACAAGTCCGTCAGATGTTGCAGTCAGTGCTAGAGCATCTTCTTGCTCCTCAGGTATAGCATATGCCCTTACCAGTTGTCGTGTCACCCAGATATGACAGAGTGAATCACAGATTCTGGTGCATTTCACTATTTGTGTGGATGACAAGGCTCACTTTACTTCATACGGAAAGAGCGACCTTACGTGACGCATCTCTACGTGCGCCGAGGCACCCTCGTTTACCCTGAAAAAGAGGCTAATATCTTCATTCCATTTTTCGAGTCGTCAGGGAAATCCTAGACCCAGATCAGAATAGAAAGATGTTCTCTTCCGACTAGTATATAGCTTGGGAAAGGACTTCGAGTTCCTTGTGACCCCAATTCACTCCCCACTTCGAGGGTTGACTTGCTTGCTCTTTGAAAAAGGAGGGCCTCGACCTGAATCGTGATAGCTCTCTGAATCATACTCACTTTCGAATGGGATGCTTGCCGATCAGCTCTCCATTTCAGGAGAATCACTGACTGAATGCGCCCCAGTCCCAGGGAGCTTCCGACCATCATTAAGTGAATCGAGTGCGGTAGAAGAAGATTTGCGAGCGGAAAGGACACGAGCCACCACTTCGTGGACGAGAGGCCTCACTGAATCGAGGAAGGTACGACCTCTCGCAAGAAGCATCGAATCCGCACTATCCGCTAGTTCATAAGATGGCCTTTGGCCTAAGTTATCTAGAATCATAGTCCCAGGGAGGACGCTTCCTGCTTTCGCGATGACGAAGGCTACGACTTTCACACAAGTGAGAGTCATTCTCAGGTACGGGCAATAAAACACGGGTCAGAAGTCCGCAAGTGAGTCGGATGGCAAAGCAGAGGTGCTAGTGGGAAAAGCTAAAGAAAAGCAATATCCATAAGTCAGGATAACAATCTCAAATAGCTCAAACGTTATCCCATAAGCTCGTCGAGGTTGTGGGAAGGCATTTGCCGCGATGATTGCTTGGCCAGCCCACGACTATCTTATTAAGGCCGATGTAGTCCATTGCTTTGATCAAATGAATCAAGAGAAATTGCTGGAATTACTTGGAGTACATCTTGGTCCCTGGAACGAGGGGGTCCGCGGGTTGATTAGCCATTTCCTAAAAGCACGCATTGGCTTCACAGGTCTATGAGGATCATTTGTCATTGCAAATGAGACTAATTCCCCTATTACATGATAGGGGGAGGTCTGTTTGACTCCTTCCATGTGCCTGCAAAATGTGCTACATGCGCTGGATTTTTCGATGAATTTATTATGTATTAGTTGAATCACTAAAGACTTGCATTGCTCTGCCATTTTGACCCCTTTTCTCTTGTGTTTCAGGATATACTCACATGCAGGGTAGTTGGATCTAGACCTGGTCAGCGGGTGGGGGGCATGCCCGCTCATGGGTCGAGTTTGGGCTAAGAGAAATCATGAATGGGCCGGCCTAGCTTGGCCAGCTCTTTGGCCCACCGTCAATTGGGCAGGCCGTGGATATGTGCCACAAAACCCGACCCGACTCGGCCTGGTCCGTGATTATAAAAATATGTATTACATTTTACATACATTTAATTTAATATATCGAGTTTTTATTACATTATCAATAATACATCTAATTTTATAGTTTATATGTCAACTAACATATATTATGGTCACTTAGATTAGGAAGATTAGATGGTACTCAAAAAATTCATTTATCTCTATAAATTAGATTTGAAAATTAAGAAAAAAACTCTTTACATTCGGTCCATGGGTCGGCCCAACCCAGCCCAGACCTTGAACATGGGGTTTTAAACTATGATCCGTTCGACTCGGCCCATGTGTCGAACTGGCCCACACTTTGGCCAAGTCCAATTGGATATGGCGTGAGCAAGGGGGTCTCTACAAAGTAGTCCAGTCTCCATATGTTGGTGCCTTCCACCTACTGGATCATTCTCTTTGTACATGTGGACTCTACATTGAGCTAATCTTTCTTCTCAGTATAAGCAATGCCATGTCCTCCAGTCGATATCATCTCAGTCCACATTCCAGTGTAAGGCTTTCACTGGTTGTTAGAGTCGTAGTAGATGCTTTCACTGGTTGTTAGAGTCGTAGTAGCAGTAGTTTATTTGAGTTAGTTCATCTTGACATTTGGGATCTCAGTCGTGTTCTTGATTATTAGGGACACAAGTTTTATCTTGTAGATGTGAATTGATTTTTCTATACTAGCACGGGGTTTTCTTTTAAAAAACAAGTCTAAGGTCGAGTTTTCCGTTCAATTGTTCATTAACGAAATAAACAATATTTTTCTGCTACTATGAAATATGTTCGATCAGACGATGTATTGGAGTTCTGCACTTTACAACGCTCTGCGTTCTTCAAGTATCTTGGTATTATACACCGAACTTCAAGTGCATACACTTCCCCGTAAAATGGTGTTGTTGAACGCAAACACCATCATATACTTGATGTGGCCAATATCTTCCTAAATCAGAGCCATGTTATCAATTCTTTATAAGGTAATACGACTCTCATTGTCTGTTATTTAGTGAACCGTATGCCATTTTCAGTTCTAGGAGAGAAAGTACCTTTCTTTATGGCATTTTCCTAGACGGATCTTTTCTCCCTTATACCATGGGTCTTTGGCTTTATGGCATTTATGCACCACCTAACTCCTGGTCATGACAAGCTCTCTTCCAGAGCTGTCAAGTGTGTTTTTGTTGGCTAATCTTAATACCAAAAAGATACCGATGTTTTGATCCGATTCGAAGGAAGTACTATGCCAATTCTGATGTCACATTTTTTGACTCGATCGTGTATTTTTCTCCTACAAGTGACAAGTTGACTTCGTTTGACTTTTGAGAGGAGGTCTATGTACATCGTCCTCCAATGCCACCACCTCCAGCTTCATCACCTCAACCTTCACCAGCTCCACAACCACCACCATCACATCCTAATGTGGCACCTCCACCCTCGTTTTACAATACGTTGCCTCAGTTTTTGCCACATTTTTACATCCACAGGCCTCTCATTGTTTTCTCCTGCTCATGGGCATTCCCATCATCTAGCACGCCCCGAGTATGTTCTGAGTACATTGTTTCTATTAATGACACTGACGATTTGTCTATGCAGTAGGCTACTTAACAGGACAAGCAAGTGCCTACACAGAAGGTTACTTTACAGGTTATTGAGGATGCAGATGACCTTGATGTGAGCATTGCTTCGTGGAAGCAGAGGCGTACGTATGCACATATTCTCTCGTTGGCGAGCGTCTTTCTGAGGATTTCAGGAGGTTTGTCGTAGATTTGTTAGTTGTAGAGATTCCACGAACATACCATGAGGCTATGTGAGACAGTCAATGGTGTCTTGCTATAAAGGACGAGATGACCACGCTACAATCGCATGGCATGTGGAGCATGGTTTCTGCTCCTATAGATGTATAGGTAGTCAGATGCAAGTAGGTGTTCATACTGAAATATTGTGCAGATGGCAGTGTTGATCGCTACAAGGCAAGGCTTATGGCTTGCGATTCACCCCGACTTATGGGGTGGACAAACACGATACCTTCTCCCATGTGATCATCATTCTACACTACGGATCCTTCTTTTAGTTGTAGTGATATGGGACAGGTTCTTGTCTCAACTTGTTCTTTTAGTTGCAGTGATATGGGACAGGTTCTCGTCTCAACTTGATGCGAAGAATGCATTTCTCTATGGCAACTTGTAGCAGAAAGTCTACATGCAGCTACCACCTGAGCTCGCTACTGAGGGGGAGTGTCAGAAGGTTTGCAGACTTCGTAAGGTTATTTACGACCTTAAGCAAAGTCCCAGAGCATAGTTTCAGAAGCTCTCGAACTTGATAGAGCAGCATGGACTTATGAGATCGAGAGCAAATCATTCATTGTTTGTGTTAGAAAATCGGAAGCGGAAGCGTAACATGGAAAAGGATAAACAAAATAAAGAACAGCAGGAATTTTACGTGGAACCCTACTCCGTGAGGAGCGGGATGAAACCACGGGAGAAGCATTCAAAGGGGCGGATACTTTATTCCTTTTTCTGAATGAGTACAGGAGGTCTGAGGCTTCTTATATAGCCTTTCCAGAGCCTCCAAGTCCCACCGTTGGACGATGTGGGACTAAACACTGGATGGGGTAAATGGATCTCCTCCAGGATCCATTTATCCTGCTACAACTCAATAGGCGCATACAACTTATGCTCCAACACTCCCCCTCAAGCTGGAGCATGCAATGCTCAGCTTGGACAAACAGACAGAAACTCAACTCAACGCTACAAGACACTACGGACAATATCAACCCAACGCGCACATTGCTGCAGTCGAGGACGTTGCTTCTCATGCCGTGCAGGTGAGGAGGACGAACGGGCTGGAGTGTGAGTCAACTGAAGACTCGGAACCTGACCATCGACTCTGAACTTGCGCCTGAAGTCTCCTCGTCGAAGAACTGAGTCTCTCCCATCTGGCTCAGAGAATGGTGCACTGCTCTGGTGTACCTATGATACCACATGAAAACCCTTGCCCTCAAGGGAATGGTCCTCTGCTCTGGAGTCCCTATGGCTCACATGAAAACTCTGGCCTGACAACTAGAAGAATGATGGGGACCACGAACAAATGATGGCAACTTATGCTCATCTGACAATGACCGCATACTCGTGCGTGTCTGAAACTGGAGACTCGGGATCAATCGTCGAGTCTGACAAAATTTGTCATTTGTAGAGTCTGAATATCTGGCTGGTCTGAATAATTTGCATCCGGCATCTGACTCTGGAGCTCAAGACCTGTGACTCTACATATATACTCCCCCTTTCTCCCATACTTTTCGAAAAACATGGATGTCGACCAAGTTGGGAGAAGACAACAATGATGGGGACAAAAACAAACCACTTAGTCGATCACAACTTCGTCGGCTTCTCAGAACATTCATCCTTTTTGTTTCATTCATTTTTTATAAGCCGTTCAATCATTTTTTTTATCGGCTTTTGCAATTTTTTTTAAATTGCGTACGACTTTTCTTTGTACGCGGCCTTTTTTTTTTTTGAAATGCGTACTTTTTTTTGTACGCGACCTTTTTTTTTAAACATGGAACCCTCGGTCCAAAGTTGGACCCAACTCTATTTTTTTTTTTTGAATTTGAATCTTGACCCTCTCTCTTTCTTTTATGAACTCACGGCCCATATATAGGCAAAATAGACATTTTTTTTAAAGGCCATAGGGGCACCGCTAGGGTTCCCACGGTGGGAAACCCTTCTCTCAAAAGACCCTCGCCCCCGATGGGGGACTCTTTCCTTGCGCCGCCTCCCCCTTTTAGGGGTTCTCTGCTAAGATATGCTGGAGATCGCCTTGATGCGCCGCTTGATGTGGGAGCGGGCGCCTACGAGAAGAAGAAGCAAGATGACTGCGAGGGGTGACGAAAGCCTGGGGGCTCGAGCATGCCGCCTTGGGGCTCTAGCGCCGCACGGGGCGCCGCCATGAGGAAGAACGCGCGGCCAGGTGGAGATCGCGCGCGTTGCGCGCCTGGAGGGTTGAAGGGAGGACTGGAACGTGGTCGTTGGACGGGGAGTCGCCGCCTTCGTGTTTCGCCTGGAGGAGGGAGGCGTTGCATCGCCTTCACAGTGTCTGGTCACGCCTGGGGTTGCGGCTGGGATGACGCATGCTAGAGGGAGATGCAGAAGGTGCGCGCGATGCACGCTTGTAGGGCTGAAGGGAGTCTGTTGGTTTCGTGCGCCGTCGAGCTTCTGGAGAAGCGTGACTCATGATCTTCTCTCACGGAGGCGCGCGGGGAAGCAGGAGTTCCGCCTGGGCTCGCGAGGGCTCGAGGATCGGAATGGTGCTTCCAGCGTGAAAGAGAACTGCAGCCTGGAATTTGTTTGCATCATGCGGCCAGGAATTGTTGCTGATATCGATCGTCAAGTTGAGGCTGGAGATGCACGCTAGGGATTTCTTGAAACACGGACAGATCTGCAGCATCACGTGGAGATGATCCCGCCGTTGAAAACAATAACGAGAATTAGGGTTTCAGAATGAAACCCTCTGCTTCAAACAATAATCGACTCGCTCAACAAAATACTTTCCACGAATAAAACTTTGAACAATAATCGAGACTCGACAATAAAACAAAATGATTCCTCTAGAATCGACCCGCTCTGATACCATGTTAGAAAATCGGAAGCGGAAGCGTAACATGGAAAAGGATAAACAAAATAAAGAACAGCGGGAATTTTACGTGGAACCCTACTCCGTGAGGAGCGGGATGAAACCACGGGAGAAGCCCTCAAAGGGGCGGATACTTTATTCCTTTTTCTCAATGAGTACACGAGGTTTGGGGCTTCTTATATAGCCTCTCCAGAGCCTCCAAGTCCCACCGTTGGACGATGTGGGACTAAACACTGGATGGGGTAAATGGATCTCCTCCAGGATCCATTTACCCTGCTACAACTCAATAGGCGCATACAACTTATGCTCCAACAGTTTGTTCAGAGGACTAAGAGATATATTGTTATTATATTGATTTATAATAATGATATCATTGTTACATGGAATGGTGTGCGGGGTACTCATGTGGCTAAGGATTTTCTTGGACAACAATTTGTCACCAAGGACCTTGATGATTTACTTCCCGAGAGTTGAGTTTGCCAGAAACCAGTAGGGCCTTGTTATGACCCAGATGAAGTATGTTACTGATCTTCTCTCTAAGACAGGCACGACGGATTGTAAGCTCGTCACTACTACCATGGACTCCAGCATGAAGCTATAAGATGATAATACAGAGGAGGTAGACATGAAGCAATACAAGAAGCATGTTGAGAAGCTTCTACATGAGACCAACACCATGCCAAACATCTCTTTTGCAGTGGGCAGAGTTAGTTAATTCTTAAGGCAACCTCGAGAGACACATGTGGTTGCGTTCATATGACTTTGAGGTACCTAAAGTCCTCTCATGTTACTAGACTTTTCTTTAGCAAAGGGACATCTCATACCGTTACAGCATGTGCGGATGCAGATTACACATAATGCCCAAGGACAGGAAACCTACATTAGGTTTTGAAGTGTCCATAGGGAGATCTTTAGTGTCAAAAAAGAGCAAGAAGCTTGCACACCAGTTCTCTGTATCTTCTCCTATCCACCTCATCAGTGTCGTCATCATATAATTTCATACTAGGATCCATGGGTGTAGTGACAGGTTGGCAACCAAGCATTCTTGTTTCACTCAACAGGTCAGTGACATATTTCCTCTGGGTCATTACCAGCCCATGAGGATTTCTGGTGAATTCCAGTCCCAGAAAATATCTAAGAACTGCAAGGTCCTTGGTGACAAATTCACGACCCAGTATTTCTTTCGCCCTCTGAATTCCTTGTCCATCATCAACTTTAATCAAGATATCATCTACATACACCATAATTACAATAATACCTCTGGATGTCTTCTGTACAAAAAGGGAATGATTTGCATTGGAACGTATGTATCCCTATTTTTCAAACAGGTCTGAGAGCTTTTGGAACCAAGCTCTGGGGCTCTGCTTAAGACCATAGATAGCCTTATGAAGTCTACACACCTTAGAACACTCCCCCTCAACAGCAAAACCAGGTGGTTGTTGCACATAGACTTCCTCCTGCAAGTCACCATATAAAAATGCATTCTTGACATCTAATTGGAATGATGGCCAATCACGAGTAACCTCAACAGAGAGGAGGATCCGTAAGGTGGAATGGCGAGCAACCGGCGAGAATGTATCAAGATAATCCACCTCATATGTCTGTGTAAAGCCACAAGCAACCAGGCGTGCCTTGTATCTGTCAATGCTGCCATCTGCATTCTGCTTAACCGTAAATACCCACTTGCAGCTCATTGTAGACACATCGGTAGGTGCAGTAACAAAGCTCCAGGTACCTCTTGACTGAAGAACAGCCATTTCTTCTTCCATGGCTAATCCTTCAACGCATCTTGGTAATTCCGTGGAATATCCACCGCCGATAGTGCAATGACAAAGCTCCTGAATTCTCCAGATAAGTGATCAAAAGAAACAGTGGATTTTATAGGATATGACGCGCAGCTGCGCTTCTGTTTCTGA
This sequence comes from Ottelia alismoides, assembly GCA_037367405.1. Lineage (NCBI taxonomy): Eukaryota > Viridiplantae > Streptophyta > Magnoliopsida > Alismatales > Hydrocharitaceae > Ottelia > Ottelia alismoides. Next base: position 170,438 of record JAZKJV010009595.1, on the reverse strand, counting down.
AGTGCAATAAGAAGATCCAAATCACTTGCATCCTCATTTGGCCTCTGTAACACATCCTGCTCAGTTAAATCGTCAGATCCATCAATATTGATTATATTCTCATAACATACCTCAGGCGAGCTAGATGATGAGTGGTGACCATGAGCAGAAGAAGGCCGACGGGTATAGTGGAATGGCAATAGGGAAACAGGAACGGTAACAGGAGGTGTAGGGGATGGTAGTGGTGGAGGTGGTGATGGTAGTGGTAGAGGTGATGATGGTGGTGGCTTGCATATAGCTTCATCAGTGCCAGAGGATACCAATTGATCACCTGTAGAAGAGAAATACATAACAGACTCGAAAAAGGAAACATCGGCACTAACAAAATATCTCCTGCGCAATGGATCATAACACATATACTCCTTTTGTGTTTTGGAGTACCCAACGAAAACACACTTGACAGCCCTAGGAGAGAGCTTGTCAATACCTGGAGACAACTGTTAGACAAAGGCCACTGAGCCAAACATACGGGGAGTGAGGGAGAACAATTCTCTTTCTGGAAAAACAAGGGAGAAAGGAATCTTCTCGTCTAAGACAGACGATGGCAAACGATTAATGAGATAACATGCTGTTAGGACAGCATCGCCCCAGAAAGAATGAGGGACATGACTATGTATGAGAAGCGACCTGGTGACATCAAGTAAATGATGATGTTTCCTTTCTGCAACTCCATTTTGTTGGGAAGTATAGGCACAGGTAGGGTGGAGCATTGGGTCGGGCCAGCCCCACCCGACCCTGACCCGACCCGCAAAAGCCCGGACCCAACCCGAACCCTCTATACTTGTGGGACGGGCCCGGGTCTTAATTTTCTTAAAATTTCAAAATCGGGCCGGGCCTAGCCCGAACCCGAGATAACCCACTTAAACCCGACCCGACATATATTCATGTGAAGGTTTTGTATGGGATTTGCACCCCGCGATTAATTTGCTACCTTGATAGATTATGTTTCCATCTCTCTTTTTTAGTAGCAGCCACTCTCTAGCATCAAACTACACATCAAATAATAAAAATGCATGTGTCTAACCATGCTGAATGTGCAATCAGTACGAATTAGAAACTAAAGTCAGATAGTAGACTGAGACGAGAGATCTTGCAAATTACATTATAATTTTTTGACGATCAACAGACTTCCGAAGTCATAAAAATGCATGTTCCGAAAAAGATCTAAAGATACTTGATGAGCATATTTTCGAGTTTCATCAGGAATATCACATAGAAATATCCAAGTCTAATTCCAATATCGCGTATGCACTACAAAATCAGCATATTAGTTGCTCGCCGCACAGGCAGTTTTCTATGAAACCTCGGCTCGTATATGGGTTCGAGTCAATCCAAGACGTCTACATCCAAGTCATGCCTACCTGTCAGTGACTACATTTTTTAGTAGTAAATACTCGAGTTTAAACAATATATGTGATTACATTTTTTAGTATTTAAGCCCTCCGTTGGTTTCCACTGAAATGAAGTTACCTCACGAAGGACGATGTACTATCCAGACAAATATTTTTAACCAAATCATATGTTTTCCATGGAATAACATGTCCTTATATATTCAAAATGGGGGCGGGTTGAACCCGGCCCGAACTCGGGCCCGACCCAACGGGTCATGGGTCGGGCTCGAGCCCTCACCTTGATGAAATATCCGGGCCACGACCCGGCCCAAGGCCCAGGAAAATTTAATGGGTCCGGGCCGGGCTTTCCCGGGTTGGGCCGGGTCGAGGCCCATGCTCCACCCTAGGTACAGGAGTTTTGGTGGATAATCCCTTGATTTGAAAAATAATTGGAGAGAGTATGAGTACAAAATTCCAAGGCATTATCACTTCTCACAATCTTTACAGATGCATAAGAAACATTACGAACTTCGTTGATGAAATTTATGATAATATTCCCCGCTTCAGATTTATTCTTTAACAAAAAGACCCAAGACACACGAGAGAAATCATACACAATAACCATATAAAACATGTGTCCCTAATGATCAGGAACACGACTAGGCCCCCAAATATCGACATGAAACAACTCAAACTTGGAGCTACTGCTCCGACTCTAACGACTGGGAAAGGTAGACCGATAGTGCTTTCCCAACTGACAAGCCTCGCATTGGATGGACGTGTGAGGTGAAACATGGAGTAACACACGACACAGTTTCTAGAGCGGTAGATGTCCAAAGCGCAAGTGCCACAGGAGAGGGGAGACAGCAGGTAGAGAGGAGGCTCTGGCATAAGGGGTCCGACTGAGACGATATAGGCCGCCTTGCTCATAGCCACGCCCAATCACGTTGCGCGTAAGGATGTCCTGAAAGATGAGAGAAGATGGATCAAAAATTGCTCGACAATGTAAATCCTTTGTAAGTTGGCTAATGGACAATAAATTCATAGAAAAATCAGGTGCGTGCAGCACGTTCTTGAGGTGCATAGAGGGTGTAAGGCTAATCTCCCACTGACCAGTGATCGGAGAATGTGTCACATTGGCAATAACCACAGTACGACCAGGAGGAATCTGTCGGTAGGCTGTAAGTAGACCTTGATCACCACACAGATGATGTGTGGCACCAGAGTCCATAATACACTCTAAAGTATCTGATCCACTACTGATAGTAAATGCATAAGTGCTACCTGAGGTACTGGTGGATGCAGAAGCGGCAACATCGGAGTGACTATCAGAAGCAGGTACTGATGCAATGGGACCGGATGGAGGAATAATGCCCCTCAGACGGGCAACAAGATCATCAAAGCGTTGATCCAGAGATGAAGCAGATGGGAGCTCAATCTGTTCAGCTACTCGTGCGGAAGCAGGAAAACCATGTTTGGAGTAGCACGTGCCTTCGGTATACCCAGAATGGTGGCAAAAGGTGCATGATGGCCGAACACGACCCCTCTATCCTGAGGTCCACGACCACGGAACTGATGATGACCCCCACGACCTCGATTCGCTGCCATGGCTGAGGCGGTCTGATTTGCAGTGGATGAAGGAACAGTAATACGGCTCGATCTGTGAAATGCTTCCTCCGTCGGAGGAATGGTGGAGTCTACCAAGATCTGGGAACGTGCAGCCTCGTACTTTGGATCTAGAGCCGCCAGAAATACACCAACCATAGTGGCATTTCGGTAGGTCTTCTGTTGCTCAAGGGTGGTTGTGAGAGGCATGAAGCTGTAAAGCTTCTCAAACATTCCTTGTAAAGATGTGTACAATGAGTGTAGAGGTCGTCCATTCTGCTTGATGGTAAAGATGTCATGCTGGAGTTGCAGAATCTTCGTCTCATTCTTTGCCTGTGAACAAGGCCTTAAATGTCGTTTTCGGTCACAATTTCGGTATCGACCAAAACAGAATTTCGATGGAATTTCGGTGGAATTTCGACCGAAATTTCAGTCATTTCGGTCATTTTTGTACTAGGACCCCCATATTTCGGTCATTTCGGTCGAATTTCGATTTCGACTGGATATCGATATTCGACAGAAATTCGACCGAATTTCGCTGAAATTTGAGGCCGTGCCTGTGAATATGTAGCAGCCAGAATATCCCACATTGCTTTTGCAGTGGGCTGATGGAGAATATCATTGGCAATCTCAATTGCCAGGGTTCCCGATAGCCAAACCTTGGCATATGCATCATCTGCCTCCCATGAGACGTTGACCCTAGTCTTCTCAACAGGCTCTTCTTCGGCAAGAATGTGCTTCTTACCAGTTGACTTCATCATACTCATGAACTGCATTGTCCACAGTTCGTAATTTGACGGATCCATTTTCACAATAGGCGCTGGACCTCTGAAGGCGCATGTAGATGGGATGTCTGCCTTGCTTTCTGACATTATGATAATAGAAGACTAGGGTAGTAGACTGAAGATATGGTCGTCTACATGGGCATTAACACGTTTAGTTGCATGTGTAGACTCAAGCAACCAAACCCATTAACTTGGAAACGCGTGCGCGGAACGAAGGTTGGAGCCGCACACGCGTTATCCTAGGGTTGCACATACAGAAACTGGGGTCGTACGGGACTAGGGCCGCATGGGAACCAGGGGCTTCACGCGCACAGATGTGCGCACAGGAACGCGCACAGGAGCGCGCACAGGGGCTGGCGGCGCTGAGGCTGGGACCGAGCGACGCCGAGGCTGGGACCGAGAGCGGCGTGGGGCCTAGCGCGCCGCTGGAGGCGGCACGAGGCCGAGCGGGGCCGAATGCAGGGTCGGGGGCAGCGCGAGGCGGGGAGGCACACGGGCGGAGGGCTCGAAGGTGGATGCTAGGGTTAGGGTTTGGTACGAGAACTCCGATCTAGGATCGTCGCTCTGATACCATGTTGGGAAAAATACGAGACTTGTTTATTCCATACGCCCTAGGCTCTCTTATATAGGAGAGTAGCCTATGGGTAAAATACATCAAGAGTCCAAAAGAAAAGAGAAAATACGAAACGGTACAAAATAGAATAACATATATCTCTACAATCTCTACTTCCCATGTCGGATCAAAGGAACTTACCGCGGATGTAATCACCAGGATGAGAATGATTGATATGTATGCACCATCTTGAGGGGAAGTGTTAAGAGATTATTTATCTTTTCCTATTTCACGTATTTATTTTATTTTTATATTTTTTTTGGATCCAAAGAGATTATTGTGGGAAAAGAATTTGTTGTTGGTGTTGTTGTTTTGGATCCAACGAGGGGGAAACACGCAGCGGTGCTCGCCCCAAATGTATTAAGAATCAAGGAAAAGTTACAAGAAGACTAAGACTCGAGAACAGTCTTAAAATAGAAAACTGCAGTAAAAACGTTGTAAAGAAAACAGTGAGCCATTTCAAGCTAGCCATATTGCCCAATGCAATGAAATATGTCGAAGAATCTCCTCCCTATGACGACGTCTTTCCTGAAACAACGAATCCCAAAACATATCCAAGTTATGTAGAATAACCCAAGGAGCATGAATCCCAATCCAAATGGCAGATGTCTTCGAGTAGTGGAAGAAGATGTGATCAGCCGTCTCAATTTATGATTCACAAAGGGGATATCTATTGGATATGTTTGGGAGGAGTCTTGCACAACGATCTCTTGTCATTATTCTCCTTCTACGCAGAACCCACATGAAGAAACTAATTATGGTATGGAGTTTTAGACTCCAGAAAAAAATGCAATCATGCATCACAGCATCGGACAAAGGATGTAGTCTGGCTATAATCATGTAAGCATGATTTACCAAGAACGCGTTATCCTTCCATATCCAATGGTCACGATCATCAGTCGGTCGATCTTGTTATCTTAGGGATTCAATAAGTAGGAGAAACTCCTTAAGGGAAAAGCATAAATTTATGACACTAAAATGAATTTTTTTTCCACATTTACTGTCTTTGGATGGTCTTATAGAAAATTGCATTTTATTTTTCATCTATTCATGCGGCCGGTTGTATTTATTCTGTTCTCCTCACCCTTTGTCAAATCTCCCACCTAGCTTCTTCTATCGGAATCACATTTGCAGCCTTAAAAAGGGAAAACAAATTTCAGATCTCCTCCCCATCAGCCACCCTAAAAAAACTAGACACAAATTACAATATAGTATGCCCGCAATCACATACCCAAATCAGTTTCCAAATTTAGTATAATCTTTTTGTCTGGACACCATATCCTGAGCCTAAAAAGTATGTGAATAAGAAAGATTCACAAGCTAATAACGCCAAATCACATTGCAAGCTTAAAATCCCTGAATGGATAGTATCAGGTTACTGTTGTGTTGAACAAAAGCAACATTTTCATTAAATAAGCTCAAACTATTGGGAAACATATTGCAGATCGACTTTTTAATGCTTAATGCCAAACAATAGAAAGTGTTTTCCCCGATAGGTTACATATCATAATCTAAAGTTTTGAAACTGACGAGAGTGTTCTGCATTTTTAAATAAAAGAATGTCCATCTTGAATAACTAAAAATCAAGCCATTACTTTGTGGATTCTATAACAAAGTAAAAGATTAAATGAACACTAGGTCCATTCCCGCGAAAATAAAGAAAAAATGCGGTTTATACATGCATATTTGAACAGAGTTCTATGATCCTCGGTTACCTTTCTAACTTCTGAACCACCAACAGCTTCATAGTTGAAGTTCAAATGGCTGAAAATTTTGCAAGAAGAAAAATATTAGTCATGAAAACACAAACTCATTGAATACAAGATGATGATAGTAACAATCTTAACATGGCAGATCCTGGTCATAATAGATTATAGTTGCATACAATCCGTGATGTCATGGTAAAACATTGTCGAATTGGAGGAAGACGAGTGTTTTGAAGCAAATGTGCATTAACCTTTGTGTAGATGTATAACCATTTGTGCTGTGAGCAGAGTTACCCATTCCAGGAATGTGAATATTGCTTCCAAGACCTGTGAGTGCGAAAAGTGTCCCAAACAGATGTGTGTGAGCTCTTAGTAACATGTTTCATAAGTCATTTTACAGTACCATCACATATAAACAGGCAACTCTGTATGGGTCAATGACCCAGAAATAAATACAAACGAAACTCTACAAATGAAAAGGGTATCCAAGTGTGTGGACACCAACTATATGCATGGCCCAAAGGAAGCCAGATAACTCATTTGATTTGCACGTGGGAATGACAGAACCTTTGCATCCCCGAAAATCCTCCATCGTAAATTTAGCCTTAAAAAGATCTAATTTGCATGCATATCTATATGTGTGGTATGTGTTTCTACCGGTAATAATCATTTGTTCGAGAACTATAGAAGGAAATATCGTGAAATATCGGCGATCGCCGATATATCGATATCGATATGAGACCAAAATCGATATTGATATGCCGATATATCCTCCTTTTCAGGCCATTCCTTCACAAAAGATCGTCGATATGGGCGATATATCGCCGATATATCATCGAAATATCGTATCAATACGATATCGAAACAATATCGATATCGATATTGCCTTCCATGTCGAGAACGCGTGGAGTGCTAGCTAACAATAGCACCATAGCAAGCATCACCATCTTACAAGCCTAGCACTATAGCAATCATCATCAGCTTACAAGCCAGATGATATCAATGCATGAATTGGTCTTTGATGGCCTTTCCATCATTCCCTTGGAATCAAACCTTCCCTTGTCTCTTTTGTTCCACATCTTTGTAGACACATTATGTTTCCTCTACCAGGATTCCAGAACAGTTCCTATCTCTTTCAATTCCTTGACATATTGATTGAAAGGAATGCTTGAAGTGATTTCGACAACAGTGATAAGATCAAATGATATCCTATTTGAAATATTTGTAAAATGGGAGGGTGAACAGTTTAAAAGAGCTGGAAAAAATGAGGTGTTGCTACAAAGAAACCAATAAGCACGATCTATCACTTGGAACTAGCTCTAGGCATAACATACGATAGAATATATGAGTAAGGTAAGAAGGAAGGCAAAAGAATCCATATAGAAAATCTTGCTTAGCATCGTAAAAGATGAAACTTTGTATATAATAAATAATCTAACAAATGAAATCAGCTTATGCCTACCACAATTTGTTGTTGCATGTTTTTTTTATTTATATGACCCTGCAATATATCTTTCTTTTCCCTTCTTTTCACGCTGAGAATTTCAGTCCCTTCATATATTTATCTTATATTTAATTCAGCAATCTGAATGTTTTACTGTTCCAATCAATATTCCAATTAAATAAGCACTAAATGAACAGTCGAACACATGTATTCAACTTAAATATTAGATTAAAAAATCAAAATATATGTAAATCAAACTTCTAAGGACATCATATCTACAGCCCAAGCAATTGTATCCCCATAACACGCGGACCATGGTAGGAAAAACATTAGGCAGTGACAGTGAAAGAATCTTCATACAAATGATAAAAAATAGTGGTAACTATAATCCTTGCTTATTATCCATCACCAAGTACACATTCTACTTGAATTCCACAGTTTATGTAAGGGAGGAAGCATATTACTATTTTTAACAAGATAGGCCGTCATATATGCTGCAAGCTTTTTTTTCCTAGTCGAGTTCTTCGGCAAAGTCATGTGATAGAACAAGTTTTTCAGACATCCAGATGCAACAATAATTACAGTAAAATAATTTCAATAAAAATGCAAAAACAACATAAAATCAGAGGAACTACGAGGAAAGACGTAACCTGAATCAGGAAAACCCTGAGAAGATGCGGCCGGTCCTCTCTCTTTCTTGCTAAAGCTAGAAAATCCATCATCTAGTATCAATAATCTAGGATCAGTTTCTCAAAAAAAATAATTTAGGATCAGAAAAATCAAATAGGTAGGAAGTAATTTGAATGCATGGGTTAAAAGGACCAATAATCCAAGAAAAAACACAAACCTGTTCTTTGGCGTTTGCCCCTTGAATTGGACTTTGCCATCTCAATATGTAGAGTTGTATCTTTTTCAAGGTCAAATATTAGCCCCTGAGATGAAGTCCAACAATATCGAAGCTGAGGTACATTTTCTTAAGAAAGAAGCAACTTGTTGAATCCCCGCTTAATTTTACTCTATACAAAAAAAAACAATGATAAGAAAAGCAACTATACTGGATTCTCAGAAGTGCCATCTTCCATTTATGAAGAATCTAAGAGCACACACTTTGCTCATAAAGGGTCCACAAATTGGCACCCGATCAGACCTTATCGAGTATCTTCCATAAATTAAAAAATATAAAAATTATATTGAGTTAATAGAATCTAGCGGCAACCAACTTGCGCTCCATCTTCATATAGGGGTCAGGACAAAAGCTCTAGCTAGTATAAGTAGGAAAAGGGCGCCACAAAAATCCTCCCCTTTCCCCAATTGTATATTACGAGACAAAGTCTTTTGAGCTCTTTACTCACCCACAGTCTCCATCAGCCTTTTCCCAACCGCTTTCGTGCTCCGGAATATCAAAGGTTTGTCATGGACCTCCTCATCCAAGTCTGACTTCTTGTTGTAAGCATGCACATGTACTACTAAGGATAGGGAGCTGTTTTTCAATGGTTATTTACTTTTTGACTCACGACTATCATTCTACTATATTAATATTAGCGGTCCGAAGACCTTTCTTTTCTTTCTTTTTTCCAGCCTTGCCTACTCTGGCTGACCCTGAAATTGCTCCCTGATTGGGTACAAATTTGCACAAGCTCAGACCAATCACAATCTGGAAGCTTATCAAATATCTTCCGTAAATTAAAAAATATATAAGACCCTGAAATTGCTCCCTGATTGGGTACAAATTTGCACAAGATCAGACCAATCACAATCTGGAAACTTATCAAATATCTTCCGTAGATTAAAAAAATATAAGAACTATATTGAGATAATAGAATCTAACAGCAATCAACTCCAGCCCCTTCATCTTCCATTGATGAACTGCTAAAATTAATAGAATCTAACTGCGACAATGTCGAAGATTATCGAACATCTTCAACAAATTAAAAAATTTAAGAGATATATTAAATTAATAGAACCTAAAAGCAACCAACTCCCACCCCTTGTTAATGAAGCATGTACAACTTTACACTGGATCTTGCACTGGCCTATCATCATTGAATCAATCACAACAAAGATGCTTCTAGGCCTGGTTACTGCCCCTACAGGGGCATCTGTGGTTGGACGCAAGTGTGTGTTCACAATGAAGCATCGTGCAGATGGCACTGTTGATCGCTACAAGGTGAGACTTGTGACTTGTAGTTCACCCAGACTTATGGGGGTGGACTATCATAATATCATTATACCTTCTCCCATGTGATCGTCATTCTACGTTGTGGATCCTTCTCTCAGTTGCACTAATACATGACCGGTAAGTGTCTCAACTTGATGTGAAAAAATCATTTCTCTATGGTGACTTGCAGGAGGAAGTTTACATGCAACAACCACTAGGGTTCGCTGCTGAGGGGAAGTGTCAAAAGATTTGCAGACTTCACAAGGCTATTTATGACCTTAAAGCGGAGTCTCAAAGCATGATTTCAGAAGCTCACAGAATTAATAGAGCAACAAGGATTTGTGGGATTGGATGCAAATCATTCATTGTTTATTCAGAGGACTCTGAGAGGAGTTGTTGTTGTAATGGTCTATATTGATGGCATCATTGTTACAGGGGATAATGTGCAGGATATTCGTGCGGCTAAGGATTTCCTTGGACAACTATTTGTCACCAAGGACCATGACAATTTGTGTTACTTTATGGGACTTGAGTTTGCTAAGAACCAGCAGGGTCTTGTTATGATCCAGAGGAACTACGTTACCGATCTTCTCTTTGAGACAAGCATGGTGGATTGCAGGCCTGCCACTACTCCCATGGACCCAGTAAAAAATTACATGATGATGATATAAAGAAAGTAGACAAGAGACGGTACAAGACTCTCGTTGGGAATCTCTTATATGTGACCATCACTAGGTCAGACATCTTTTGCAGGAATTAATCAGCCTATGGAGCAGCCTAGACAAGCACAGATGGATGTGATTCATATGATTTGGAGATACATAAAGTCCTCTCATGATACTGGACTATTCTTTAGCTAAGCGACATCCCTCTCTCTTATAACATGTGCAGATGCTAAAAATGCAGGATGTCTCAAGGACTAGAAATTTACATCAGGTTTTTGCAATGTCCATAGGGAGCCCTTTGGTGTCATGGAAGAGCAAAAAGCAGACTGTGGTTGCCAAATCCAATGTGGAATCAGAATACAGACCAATAACACAGGGGATTATTGAGATGATGTGGGCCAGATCCATTGACTGGCCTAACTTTCTTATATTTTGTTTGTGGAGAGAGACGAAGGGGGAGAATGAGAGCGGGGAGAAGGGGTGTGCAGGCCTGGCGCGAGGTCTGTCGGGCGGAGTTGGTGAGAGCAGCGAAGAGGGGAGAGTGCATCTCGGAGGCGCCCTCTCGTGTGGAGGGTTCGCCTGGTCGTGAAGGTGGTGCTAGCGGAGGCGATTGGAAGTTGGTGACTCATCGAAAGCCGGGGAGGAAATGCTTCAGATGCGGATGAAGGGGTCACCTCGCTTCTGCTTGCCCTGTTCCACTGTGTCGCTTCTCTTGCGGTTCGCTCGGTCATCGTCGGATTCACTGTGCTGCTGCGAGGGGCGATGGGTCGGCTGGGGGTGTCGGCGGAGTGGGCGGCTCGGGCGCCCAGATTGTGATCATGCCTGCGGAGCGGATTGCGCTATCGGTGGCATCTTAATCGGTGTGCTGGCTGGGAGTGATGGTGGTTTGCCATCAAACTGTCGGTGGAGACTGAAATCTCTCGTTGCATCAACGGTGGGTTCAAAGGCGATGTGGTTTGGATGGGTTCCGATCGAGTCTGTGTTCGTGGCATGTCGCTCCGCAAAGAGGGCACTGCTGGCCTCCGGGCCGGGCGGGGCTTTAGTCTGGAGGCTCCCCAGATTCGTTGACGGCCATGTCGATGGGCCGGTCGTTCGGTTGGCGCAGGTCCGCGGATTGCCCGTCCTCTCTCGTACAGGAGGGGCTTTGGGCCCGGCTCTGAAGCATGTAGGATCGGGGGTGAAGGTCATGGCTGATGGTAGTGCGCCGGGATCCGACCCGGAGGTCACACTGGTCCTGCTGGAGTGCACTCTTGGTGTTGGCACGGAGTTGGAGGCGGTCCTCGAGGTAGGGCGGTTCTCCTTCAGGCTCCAGGTGCGGCTTTTTGCTCCTCCTCCGCCGTCGAGCGGGGCACGGTGGTGACGATCTATCTTCCGTGCGGGGAGGGGAACAGTCGTCCTCGGCGACTCTCATTCCCCGTACCTTCCGTCTCTGGCGTCGTTCCCGCGTGCCTCGTGCGCTCTCGAGGCGACGTTTGGGGCTCCTCTGTTGGGCGCGACTGAACCTTTGGCGCTCCCACTTCTTGGGAGGTTGTCAGGTCTGGAGCCGCCTTTTCGGATCCTAAAGGCGAATATGGTGTTGGCCTCGTGGGATGCCCAGGATCCGATCATCTCTCGGGTCACTTTCTCCGGGTTCAATGGATCGACTTCTTTCTCTCGCGGATCCAGGGGGACCCCTTCTCGTATGACTAGTGGTCGGATGCTGTTTCTAGGGTTCCATGCTATTTGCCTCCGCAGAGGATCGTTTGGGGGGCGATCTGTCTGCTCCAGTCCAGCGACGGGGGACCAGAGCGAGGGAGGTGTTGAAGGAGATTTGGCGGTGGGGGATGGCTGCGAGGAGCTCACGAAGGAAGGGGGCGGGCCTGTTTCTGGGGCGGGTGCGGAGGTTGCCGAGGCTGCCTTTGGTGGGGATTCAGCCGCTGTGGGAGTTGGGTGCCCTTCGGCGGTCCTTCTGGGAGAAGGAATGGTGGATAAGAAGTCGGGGAAGAGGTACTGGAGGAGGCAGCGTTCCAGATATGTTGTTGCGGGGCCTGCGCCGGTCTCCGAGTTGAAGTTCAAGGTAGCGAAAGCGGCGGGGTGGTGAGTTTAGAGGGTGGGATCCGAAGTGGGTGTTAATGAAGATTCTATCTTGGAACATCAGGGGTCTGGGTGACCCGAAGAAGAGGAGGGTTGTGGGGTCGAGTTTCTTTGAATGGGGTTGTGATGTTGTCTTCTTGCAGGAGACTAAGCTGGACTCGCTCACGAGCACGGTCTGGCAATCCTTTGGGGCGGGGTCGATCTCGGATTTCTGCTCGTTGGAGGGGGTTGGTTCTGCGGGTGGTTTGCTTGTGGCCTGGAGGGGTTCGTCTTTCTCTTTGCGCGTTGAATCGAAGGTGTCTCATTTACTCACGGTTCTTCTGAAGTGCCTGCGTTCGAGAATGACGTTTGCGCTTTCTTGCGTGTATGGTCCTTGTATTGCGTCTTTGCAGAATCAGCTTCGGTCAGACTTGAAGGCCGCTAGGGAATCCTTCCCCGGTGTTCCCTGGCTGCGGTGACTTTAATGTTACTCTGCTATCTTCGGACCGGTCGAGGTTGCGGGGCGGGCAGGACCTCGGCTCCGATGTTTTCGTGGAGGTGGTTGATTCTTTGGATTTAGCGGTTCTGGATGCTACGGACATGAAGTATACTTGGAGGAACTCTGGTTCCAGGCCTCGTCTGGATCGGTTTCTGGCGTCGGCGGAGTTTTTGGAGATCTTCCCTCTCTCCTTTGTTGCTGCCAGGCCTCGTTCTTGGTCTGACCACACGCCCATCCTTTGGGAGTCTGGTGAGGCCTCGCCTCCACGTGGCTTTTTCCGCTAGGAGAAGGCTTGGTTGCTCGAGGAGTCCTTTCGGGAGATGGTGGTGCCGCACTAGACCTCGATGGAGGTTGCGAGCTCGGCGGTGGTTAGGTTTGTTCGGAAGCTTGAGTCACTGCGGGCGAGGCTTTGCGAGTTCAAGCGAGACTCGAGGTAGACTCGCCGTGCGCTTAGGGAGGAGGCTGAAGGAGTGGTCGGCTGGCTTGACAGCTTGGAAGATGAGCGGCCTTTGTCGAAGGGTGAGTTGCTTCAGAGGGCGGTGGCACAGAGGAGGATCGTTGATGAGGACAGAAAGAGGATCACCGAACGGAAACAGCGTTCCAGGCACAGATGGCTCGCAGAGGGAGACGTGAACACTGCCTTCTTCCACAAGATTGCTAGCGGACGGCGTAGGAAGAACGCAATCAGGACAATGATCGTTGGTGTTGTACGGGTGGAGGGTAACAGAGAATTGGGAAGAGCAATTGCAGACCATTTTCGGAAGTTCTCGACGAGAGGGGCTGACAGACGATGGAGATGGACTGGCTCGGGAGCGGTGCGGTTGTCGGACGCCCATGCGTCCACCTTGACTCAGGTGGTAACTTCTGAGGAGCTTAAGGCGGCGGTGTGGAATCTCAACAATGATGGCGCGTCTGGCCCAGATGGTTTCCCCGTCTCTTTCTATAGAGATTTTTGGGATCTGATTGGCAGAGAGGTGCTCGAGGTCGTGCAGGAGTGATGTCGTTGCAATGCAGGGTTTGAGCGGGTGAACAAGGCTCCGGTGGTACTGCTTCCAAAGAGAGACGGTGCTGACAGGATTTAGGATTACCGGCCTATTGCTATCTCCAACGTCCTATATTTGATAGTTGCCAAGGTATTCGCGACCAGGCTTAGCAGAGTGCTGGACCACTTTATTTCCCCTTTTCAGTCGGCTTTCGTCCCGGGGAGGCAAATTGCGGATTCTTTGGTTACGGCGACTGAGATTGTGGCTAACTGGAAGAAATGTGGAACGAAGTCCTTACTCTGGAAGGTGGACTTCTCCAAGGTGTTTGACACTTTGGAGCGGCGCTTCCTCAGGGCGGCGATGCACAGGAGAGGGTTCCCTGATATATGGATTACATGGATGAGGAGGTGCGTGACTACGACATCTATGGTCGTCCTCGTGAATGGGCGCCCGGAGGGCGGATTTTTCCATCTGTAAAGGGGGGAGAGACAGGGTTGCCCTATTGCCCCTTGCTATTCATCATCGCCGCAGACGTTCTGGCTTGTATGGTTGGCAGGATGCAGCACGGGGGCTTACGCGCGGCTATTCGCAGGAGGAGTTGCGGATCTCGCTGCTCCAATACGTTGATGACACCATTTTCTTCATTGAAGGGGGGATTGAGGAGGCTAGGGGGGATGGCTGCGGCGCTCAAGCTCTTTAGCTAGATGTCCGGATTGATGCAAAATGCTAGCAAATCCAAGATTGTGTCGTTCTCTCTGGGTGGCGATGAGGTGGAGCTTTATAGATCGGCATTGAGAACTGATTGCGCTAGCTTTCCCATTCACTATCTGGGGATGCTGCTGACCACGAGGAGATTGAGATTGTCTGATTGGTTGCCGTTGGTGGAGAAGGTTGAGGGGAGGCTGGCGGGGAGGAAGGAGGCGATCCTTTCTAAGGGTGGCCGCCTGTGCTCCTGAAGTTAGGTTAATAATATTTTCGAGTGTCCAAAATACAACCAACCACTATTTACATCGAATATATTGTCCAGTTGCTTGATGATAGGGGACTCGTACTTTGTTGCAACATAACATTAAAAATAAGAATATCTCTTTACTAAGAGTCATGATTTTTATATTTCTCGAGTCAATCATCTGGTTACTTCAAATTTTATTTATTAGTATCGGTTTTGAGTTTGTTGTAGAAGAACATGTACGAAGGCAACACCCCTTAAAAAAGGAAATATTTGATGGAATGAATGGTTAATTTCTCCTATCTTTTATTCCCCCTTTCATATCATCTTTTTCCCCCTTCCCTCTCATGAGAATCCCCGACCCCTGCCTCTCCAATCACCCTCCCCACCACTGACACTTTACCTACATCGTCGTCGGCGCCTCCCATCACCTTCCGACAATCACCGACATCTCCATATCTCCCCATTTATCGCCACTTTCACCACCACCGCTCCTTCACGAAGTCGTAGTCACCTCTCCTCAACATTATCCTCCTTTTCCTAATCGCTGCCAATTTCCTTGCGCTACCACCATCTTTGACCCTCGATGTCATCACTGCTGCCACCATCCCACATACTATCTCCCCTAACCAGGCCATCGCTGAAGCACTGACACCCCATCCAATGATGTGAGGAAATTGACAGCGGCTTGTTTTACAAGGATTCGATTGGTGAAGAATTTAGATTTCATTACCAACAAAGCATCGGAATTTCTTCTCCTCAGATCACATTAGCATATGCAATTGGTCTGGTTATATTGTAAACGATAAAATTTCTGCTATAAAAATATGAATCTGCCACATGATTCTGTCTGCGTTCAACGATGTGATTTGTTTTGGTCAGATTTATGCTTGCAGTAATGCTAAGGATGAGAGATGAACTCACTGCTCGAATCAAATTTGAAACAGATCCTCATATATTTCATCTTCCACATGCCTCTCTATCCATGTGTATCTCCACGCTTCTCCAACAAATCACGCATTACAGGCATGTCGTCACCTTTGTTCTTTTCTTCCCCTTAATCACCAAAGTTTATCTTCCATCATACTTCATCGAATGACTATAAAAGTAATGTGGCATTAATTGGAACTATTGTAATCCTCATACGGGTGTGTCTGGAGCAAGTCTTGTTTTATCAGTGTACTTGTTTACGAGAATGGAGATAGTCAGCAATCTGCATTACGTGAGGAGTTGAAGACTCAACCCACTGAAAATACGTGGTCCTCCCACGCCTACACGTCCACCCCAGGGTTGAACCGGCTAGTAGTCCCACACCTATAAAAGCACCTTCATCACATCCCCCCAGGCATCCTCTCACTCAAGTTGGGCATTCTATCATAGCGAAAGAACAGTGCTTTACTAACAAAATTCGATCTATTGCCAAGGAACCTTAAAACACATTTTCTCAAGAGCTCAATGTTCAAAGCCAATAGAATCAATACCCCAAAAGTGCCATCAATCTACAACTCTGACCGCTTCACCGAAGGGATCCCTTGACCTCTACCTTCGGATATTTCCAAAAGAATCATGATTTGAGAGCATCCAATTTATTTTGCTACGCATATTGGCAATCTGAAGTCAGACAAGTGATAAAGCATTGTGGTCACGAACACCACGAAAAGTACCGAGCATCCCCCTCATGACAAAGTCGCGGAGGCCCAAACACCCTAACCTCCTTTCCACCTTATCCAGCACCACAACCCAAACAACTTCTTTCATCAGCGGACCGACCAACAAGTCAAGTACGACAACAATATAGAACCTCATAGGCATAATAGAATTGACTCGCAGCTCATCACCCCGCATCTTATCAATGTTGAAGGGGGGAGGCGCAAGAACGACTTCTTCGTGGTTAAAATCAAAACTTGTGGTCGAGCTGAAGATGTCCAACAGGTCTTCGCATCCTTAGCCTATGTAAGTCTTTCCCCTCACCGAAGAACGTACTGTCATCTGCATATTATTGCAAAAGAAAGAGGGTCCCTAAGTAGCAAAGTCTCAAAAAAGGTTGACTCCATGTCCCACCTTCTCATTCACGACAAAGTTATATGTCACCACGAGTAAAGAAGAAGAGCAAAGGAACACCCACGTAAGATCCCCTTGAGGCAATCTGTGAGTTTTTGACGTTAACAGAAAGATATCATGCAATCTATAAAGCATCTTTAACGCACTGACGTCGAAAGGAAGTCTTGGTCGAAAGTATCATAGGTCTTGCGAAAGTCCACCTTCTACAGAATAGCGTGCCTCTATCCTGTCATGTGCCACTACCACCTCCAAGGCAATCACAAAGCCGTCCAGGATGAACCTCCCAACTATAAAGGTTCATCGAACTCGTGATAATACCATATGGCCACCTTTTCTAGTCTATTAGTTGTCACCTTCGCCATTATTACATTAATGGAAGTGCAATTGGCTTATAGTCCACACTCATGACAACACATAATAGTGACCTAACATTTCGAAACATAAATTCCGATAATAAAACTACCTTGCTACCCCATCCATCTGACACCCAAATCTTCTTGAAGATGAGAACAGGGAACTTGTTATTATTTAAAGAACCCTTCTACTTATGCTTTGCCACGACCATCTCCTTCGTCACGCACTAGGCCATCATCATAATATGTATGTAAGCATTGTTCCCCATTCTCTAGCCATCATGCATCCTCCTCGACCCCCTCAAATAAAAGTACATGAAATGGCCCTTCAATATCTCTCCTACCACCTCAAGCCCACGGTAGTCATTCACAAGGCCTTAAATGTCGGTTTCGGTCACCATTTCGGTGACGACCAAAACAGAATTTCGATGGAATTTCGGTCTAATTTCGATCGAAATTTCGGTCATTTCGGTCATTTTTTGTACTAGGACCCCCATATTTCGGTCATTTCGGTCATTTCGGTAGAATTTCGATTTCGACTGTATATCGATATTCGATAGAAATTCGACCGAATTTCGCTGAAATTTGAAGCCATCATTCATTGCCGCCATGTCTACTCGATACAATTTTGTTTGTACTGGCCTCTATGTGAAAGAACGTTGTATTAGCATCCACTCCTTGAGCCAGATTTGGTGTAAATGTTGTCCCTGCTCAATCTCAATCATCAAATCCACATCTAGAACAACATTAGGACACAATCTCCATTCTACCGCCTCATTCAAGCATAGGTTATCATTTCCATCCAACCTATCAAGACCGAGAATTACTTACAAAACATCATCCCGCATGCCTTACCTTGTCTCCTTCTGTAACCTCTTTTTATAATCTGTCAAACACCATTGGCCATCCACTTCTCCACAAACTCTCGAAACCTCGACTCATATAGCCCCACCCTCTCAAACTTGAAGTCAAATCCAAACCCCAGCCCTCAATAGATCTCAACACAACAGTGTGATCTGACAACAACCTCACCAATGCC
Organism: Ottelia alismoides; assembly: GCA_037367405.1. Lineage (NCBI taxonomy): Eukaryota > Viridiplantae > Streptophyta > Magnoliopsida > Alismatales > Hydrocharitaceae > Ottelia > Ottelia alismoides. The sequence continues at coordinate 152,156 of JAZKJV010009595.1, read as the reverse complement.
TACACCCTCAAGATTTATGCATAAGAAACCAATCACAAAAAAGTTATCCAATATCAATTGTGATGTCTCAAAAGCAGTGCTCAAATATATCAACATCCTAGCACCAACAACTCCACTCGGTAAAAATCATCCAAAACATCTCCAAACCGGAACATGTCATGGTCCCTACACCTCATTCCGTCAATGATCCTCTAGGTTAACAGTAACACCCAAATGAGTAGGCAGTCTAAAAGAATAAATGTTATGTTTAATACACCTTGTCACTCATTGTGCTTTTTCATGTCACAATAAAAAGAAACTGAAAGCCATATAAAATTTGATGGTTGTAAAACAGAATGATGCCATACAATATTTAATCACCATAAAATGGAGGCCTCCAAACAGAATGTACTTACATCACCAACAGAGCAATAGCAAATCCTAGTTTTTTTATCAGGAGAAATAGATCGTGAACTAATGTTTGGTTCAATTAAATGGCTAGATAAATTGTATGGTAACATGCTTGCAAAATTACAACAGAAGTGAACTACCGAATTCTTAGGAATGTTAATATAAGAATACTCCCATTTCCAAAGATCGTATAAGAATTATTTCTTTGCAATATATGACGTTCTCAGACCCCATTCTGGTTTAATATTACTTCTATGGGGGAAAATGGGGTAGATAGTGCGCCATCTCATTCATGGGTTTATGATTAAAAAATATTACTTACATTTAGTGCATGCATGGCAGAGATTGCAGATTGTTGATCAGTGAAGACGGCAAAAGCAAATGCCTGTTCAAAAAAAATATAAGCATAATCAAGTGATAACATCAACGCATACATCTCACCGTAAATATCATGGAGATCGAATTTGATATGTCCATTTCAACCAAATATAAATCAGAAACAAGACTGTGGGATGAAAGTAAATTGAATTGTCCATACCTTCTAAGTCTACGCACCAAATGTGACAAAAGACTAATGGCATTTGACTCGATGCTTGAGGGGAGATTTTTTTTAAGTAAACTTAAGTAAAGATGTGAAACATAAAATGCGGAAGCAAAATCGATAACCAAAGGAACAAACAGATGAAACTCTAGGGTTTTACATGAAAGTCTACTTCCTGAGGAGAGGGATGAAATCACGGGAGAACACCTCGCATGGCTGGATATCTCATTATATTTCTCTCAAAAGTCAGAATGGGTGTGGTTCCCTATATATAGCCCTACCAGCACACCGAAGTCCCATCAATAGTTTATGTGGAGCTCAATATGAGAGTACTATAATTGGATCTGGGAGAAATCCCATTACCCATCAAAATTAGACTAACACTCCCCATCAAGTTGGAGCTGAAAAAGTTGCAGCTTGTTAGAAAAGAAAATATGCAATACATTTTCATTAGATGCGTCTTTAAAGGAGCCGGGAGGAGACCCGCTCGAAGTAGCAGTTGTTGAGAGGAGACCCGCACGGAGAAAATCGCACTGGGAAGAGGCATCAGGCATGTGCCTGGAGTGGATGCTCAATAGAGATGGTTGGTAGGTTGTAGTTGGGTTGGAGTGTAGACCTTCATGCAAAGTTAATAAGCAATAGTAGTCTAAGATGATTCAAGCAGTAGTAGAAGTCTATCTAAAGTAGTTGATGTCGAACATTAACAGTATCGTGATCTTCTCACAGATGAAGATCTCAAGAGTGGGCCTCTCTTACACAGAATTCCTGAGAAAAGCCTCTCCTATACACATGGGGATGACAGAATGAATTTCTCTCATATAGGACCTCAAAGATTAGATATCCTTTGAAGGACCACAAGGAAAATATGGACATAAAATAATCTCAGGTAGAATGGTAAATATTGAACAAGTTGAGAGAAAAAATGAAGGGGTTCAAACAAGAAATTCATTTCTCTTTTTTGTTTAGTCCATGCCATATTTTTCTAGACTTTGGCCTCTCTCATTTTTGAGTCAAAAAAAGGGGAAACACTTTTTTTTCTCTCTCATTTTATCCTTTTTTCAATCCAATCCTGTTTTTCAGATCAATCCTTTTATATTGATTTAATGTACAGTAGGGAAGTGGCACGCTGGGCCTGAATCAAAAGCCTGGAAAAAGATAAATATCGCACAGTGCTCTTCTTTTTTTTCTATCATTTATTTCAGCTCTTTTTTAAAATTCAAACATTATTTTTTTTACACTTTTCATTCTTTTTTGTCAAGATATCTCCCTTTTTTCCCTCAATTTTTTGGATCCACTCATTTTTTTATCATTTGTTTATGGACAATGGGCACGTGCTGGGCCAAAGAGTCGTAAAAAATCATAACGCCCAGGTGGACCAAAAGGATTATCCCCGTCCCTTCTCTCTTCTTCCTGGGATTCGAAATAACCCATCTCTGCAAATTTTGGGCACCGCCTACGAGTAGAGATTGCGAACGAAATCCATCATGAGAGAAAACCCTATCTGTGCTGCCACTGCTCCGATCTACGCCAACATTGTTGCTTACGAGCCACGCTTGACATCTTCAAGGGCTGCATTTTCTCCTTTTGGCAACTTCAAGAGTTGCACCTTCGAATCATGCTTTACGTCTTAATCATAACGCCCAGGTGGACCAAAAAGATTATCCCCGTCCCTTCCTCCTCTCTTCTTCCTGGGATTCGAAATAACCCATCTCGGAAAATTTTGGGCACCGCCTACGAGTAGAGATTGCGAAAGAAACGCATCATGAGAGAAAAACCAATCTGTGCTGCCACTGCTCCGATCTACGCCAACATTGTTGCTTACGAGCCACGCTTGACATCTTCAAGGGCTGCATTTTCTCCTTTTGGCAACTTCAAGATTTGCACCTTCGAATCATGCTTTACGTCTTGTTTGGAAACCAATCTGTTGATGTGCACCTCATGCAGTATTTGTACACTTGCTGCAGATATGCTGCTGCATTCTGCTGCTGTGTTGCATCACAACCAATGTTGATGTGATATGCGGAATAAGACGAAGGGTTTCCCGCTAGGGTTTTGACACCCATTTTCATGCGTAGGTCTGCGGCAAGATTGTGTGCAATGCGAGGAATCACACTGTGAGATTATGTGCCTAGAGAAGATTGCATATATCGTCCGCACTTGGTGTTGCATGTTGCACTAAGGTTTTAATGCTTATCTTCATAGCTGCACGTCTGTGATATCATCTCTATCAGATCTGGTGTGCTCCGTATTGTGCTCGATCGACCGGCGCATTTTCCTTTTTTGAAAGTAAAAAGAGTCTCCGTCATATAGGTGTTTCCAAAAACTTCACCATTTATCACCCCAAATTAAATTATATGCCTAAAATAGGCAAACTGAAATAAAGAAATCACATGTTCCAGCTCTCTTTAAATGGCTTTAGCATGCGCCAGCACATTTTCACCATATACTCGTCCAGTCGAAACACTACACCATTTATGACAATCCGGATTGCCCGCATTAGCACTATGAACCCAGATCACTCCTTCTCTGGACCTCTCCATCCCGCTCCAATGATTTCCCAAAAATAAGTGTTGTAAAAGGCGGCCCGACTAGTCGAGTCAGAGGGATTACCCAACTCGACTAGGCCAAATCCGCCAATAGTCGGGCTGACGCTACTAAACGGGCGACTAGTGGGCCGACTTTTGCATAAGGGCTGCCCGATTACCCGATTAGGGGGTATTTGGGTTTTACTGTCTAACAATAACCCCATTCCAGAAACCCCTCCCCCGGACCATCCTGTGCGTGAAACCTCTCCCCCAACCAGTCCCCCTATGCTCTACCTTCCAGCCTCTGATTCCCGAGCACCGTCGCATCGCAGCCCCCTCCACGTCGTCGCCAATCAGATGACGTTGCCTTTTGGCGTCGGTGCTCCACCGCCTCCTCCATGTCCTCCGACCTCCGACGATTTGGTTAAGGATTTTTTCCAAAAAAAATCTTTTATTTTTCTTACTCGGTTTAATACTTTAATGATTGATCTTAGATGTTATTGCTTAGATTTTCTCTACTAATTTGCATGTCGGTTTGTTTGTTATGTTGTTTAGGTGTAAAAACTTAATTCTTCATGATGAAGGCATGTTGGTTCATCTTATATAAGATTAGCATTGTCTTTATTATTCTCCAAATGTTGGTTAAATTAAATATTTCTTGCTAATTTGCATGGTGGTGTGCTTGTTAGGTTATTTTAGGAGTAAAAACTTAGATATTCTTGCTGATTTGCATGTTGGTTAACTTATATAAGGTTTAGAATTGTGTTTATTATGCCCTAAATGTTCATTAACTTAGATATATCTTGTTTATTTGCATAATGGTTAGGTCATTTACCTTTTATGGATGTTGACTAACTTTGTGTTAGTCAATTTGTAATTTCAACTTGTGATTTTGTTTGTTAATTAGTAACTTCAACTTGTGTGTTTAGTTAGCTTTGTGTTTGTTGATTCGCTAACTTGTGAGTTTGTTGATTAGTAACTTGTAAGTTTAATTAGCTTTGTATTTGTTGATTAGTAACTTGTGAGTTTGTGACTATGTAGATGGCTATACCTCCAACGAACGTCGCTTCCGAAGGCGACTCATCTTAACTTCGTTTGTTCTTCTCTTTCCATAATTTTTAAGCTCTTAAAAATATTAAAATTGCTAAATATATGAATAAAAATGAGATTATATGTATTACAAATTGATTTATATATTTAAAATAATAAAAAAATTCAAAACTAACTAATATCCAACTAAATCTGATTACTCTCCTAACCGTCGATTAATCCTTTGTCAGTGACCATGTCGACCGAATATCGATTATCGATTTCTACAACCTTGCCAAAAACCATTGGCCTATCAAATGCAATCTACCTGATCGTGGGGAATACTTCGACTAAAACATTTTCAACAGCATCTTTTAAGGTTTGTGAACTCATATTCATGCAACTCATGTGAAAACATAAAATGCGGAAGCAAAATCCATAATGAAAAACATATTAAACTTTGATATTTTATGTGAAACCCTACTCCCAAGGGAAGGAGATAAAATCATGGGAGAACATCCCACAATAATGGAGGATTATCAAGTACAAGATTACCGGCCCATTGCCCTATCAAATGCAATATACCTGATCATGGTGAATACTTCGACACACTTTCAACAGCACCTTTTAAGGTTTGCGGAGCCATCTTCGTGCAACATGGCATGAAAACATAAAATGTGAAAGCAAAATCGTTAATTAAAGGAACAATATGGAACTTTAGGATTTTATGTGAAACCATACTCCCAAGGGAACGAGACGAAACAATTGAAGAACGTCTCATAATGATAGACATTTCAGTATACATTTTTTAATCAATATTTCATTATACATATCTCAAAAGTTACAATGGATGTGAGACTAAAAATGAGAGTAGTATAATTAGACTTAAGAGAGAACCAATTACCCATCTAAACTACACTCTAAGAAAAGATATGATATGCACATTTTAATAAATCCAACACAAGTGTTATTGAATGCCCTTTTTGAGTGGCCATGAGAGATAAGGGTGCACATGGATTAGGTAAAATCTGTAAACCGATCAGATCTGTTGACATTGGATTGGATATGTTTGGATTTTTAAGCCAAATGAATCGGATTGAAAATTTATAAATCCATTCATTATGTTGGATCAGATTATTGTCAAAATCCGATCCAATATGTTAATCCATTATATAATTAATAATACATAATAATTTATTTGTTGTCATTAAAATATATTATACATTTAATTTTATTTGAAAGCTACGTGCAAATATCCAAGCTACTCTCTTTATAGCTCAAAATCATTCCAACTCAAATTTTATCCCTTGCTACTTGTTGGATATCTCCTTACCCCATCCCACTAGTTGGTTAAGAAAAAACTAATACCTACCCATGATGCCCTTCGTGCATTTCCAATTTTCAAATGAAGCACCCTTCTTAAAAAAATAATACCTAAAGCTAAACCCCCTTGGGACCCTTCCAAACAAAATACCCGCATGCATCGCACACATCTCCACTCTCGAGTATACATATCTTTGCCAGATGTCATCCTCGTCCCCAGTTGCATGCATGCGCAGCCAAATCTCCCTCGCATATGTGCAGTCATATCTCATCCCCCAACCAGATCTCCTTAGTTGTGCCCTCTTCACGCGCACGCGTAGCTAGACCTCCCCCGTACATGCACAGCTAGACCTCATCTTCGGCTCTTCCAGACTTCCCTCGCGCGCACGCAGAGACGAGAATCGCAGGTACCTCCCCTATCGCACCGCAAAGTCGTGAACGATCCATGCCCCAAAGGGCCAAACCTCCCTCGCGTACGATCCTCCCTCTCGCAAGACGTAACCAAGCTGGTTAATTGCAAGTTAGTTATACTTCCTATGCGATATATACAAACTTGCAATTTTATTCAAAATCAACGTGATGCTTCTATGGTTTCTACGGATTACAAGTATGTTATTTATACTTTAGGTATAATGATTATTTTTACTATATACATAACAAGCATATATGTTTTTGCTTTCAAAAAATTAACTATCCATCTTTACAGTTATCCATAATTTCAATTTTAGAACCATAATTCAAATGTTGAGGTTTAGTATGCAGCAAACTTAATCGTAGCCTACGTAAGCATTAAAATCCGAATCAATCCGATCCAATCCGTAATCTGATGGATTGGATTGGATTTGTATGTTTAATGGATAGGATTAGAATGGAAAAATTAAAAAATCCATCAAGTGTGGATTGGCACGGATTAAGCCAAAATCCGATCCTATTCGATCCATGTGCACCCCTACTAGCAAATATCAACATCTAGATGGAGGTGAATTCATGGATCTGTCTTCTTAGGCAAACTGATAAATCCCGTCGATTTTATACTTTTATTGTGTGGTCCATCCATTAGGTTCCCTCCCTATCCTTAAGGAAAGATGTGGCATCATGAGTTTGTTGTGATTAGTACGGAAGATGACAACATGAAGATGAGGACCTCAGAGAAATTGGATCACCAAAATTGTCGGTTTCTTCATCGATCATGATGAGGACAGCTAAAATCCCCTATCCCACTCTTGTGCAAACCTCGATTTCGCTAGCATATCGATAACTTGAGGAAACAAAGATATCAATGACATGCCACCTATATTTAGCCCATTTCGGTTGAAATCACGAAAATGCAAGGAAGTCCTCTCAAATTTAAGTATTACGGTTTCCATTTTGCCAACTTGGAGAAATGGAAATTTTGTCGAATTTTTGAGCCATACTTGATCCACCTTTTTATAAACCTTGATTTTTATATGCTAGATTCATTTATGATTCTATAAATTTTAGCATTGATTTACTATCATTATCAGATTGGAAATGGTTATATGGAGATCATACTCTGGAGATAAAGAAGTGCAATGCATATTTTGAGCTTGACACATAGCTTATTAAGCGTAATTAAAGCTCATTCAATCAGGTGATTACTCGATGACTTTTATTCAACTATGATATAGGTATTTTGCTCTAAACTCTAAAATATGTCATTTGCAACACATGCCCTTTAACATCTAATTTCTTAAAAGTAAATCCACGCCATAATTTGGGATAAGAGAAACTCAACGATCTGTTATTTTGCATGTTCAACTTAAAGTTCAAACAAAGAATTAAGGAAAACAATGAAAGATCCCCTTTGGTTGAGCAAAGTTAGCTTTGACGATGAATGGATTTCTCAAACAACTTTGTGAAAGTGGGGATGAAAATTTCCATGAATATGATGCAAACATGCCTCCCGACATGCCTGTTGATGATATTTTCGAGGATTGAAATGAATGGCGAAAATTGAAGAAAAAACAACATAACAAATGGTAACAAAGAGATAGAATTTGTCGATTCTTCATATCCTACATTAAACTTTTAGAGAAACATGATCGAACTTCTAATACTTATTTTATAAAAAAAAAAGTATAGTTGAAGTTGATGAGGATGAATTCTAAGCAAGTACTGGGCATACAAACGAAGATTGTGAAGATGAAACGTATAGCGGTATGATGATTGATTCGAGGATGCAATAAGTAGCAGTGATAAAGGTGATGACATTAAGGAGGAAGTCAATCCTAATGACGCTTGGAGAGTGGAAGATGGCATGAATACGTAATATCGTTTGTGTTTAAAAACTTGAATCATTTGTGATATTAAAAGTGTGGATAGATTGAATACAAATTGAAATGACTCATATATCAAACAACTTCAAAATTGGGATTGTCTCGGATGTCTTAATATGTTACATAATGTTGCATGGAAATGACCTTTTCATAATGTTTTCATATTTCAAGCATTATAATACAAAATTCTCGATTCTTATCATTTTTCACCTAAAACCAGAGAATCACAGCTCGAGGTTAATGCCTCGCCTTGATAATGGAAACTTCCACAATCTACCTCGCATTTTTATGAAACTTTGATCGATCCATCCTTTATGACCAAAAAGTGGAGCAGAGAAATCACCCCCACACCATCATCTTAGGCATGTTTACCGACACCATAGTTAGGATTAAATAAACAAAATTCTACAAGGAAACCAGCCAACCATGCCCTGCTGTATAAGCCAGGCCACTGGTGTCTTCTACAACAAGAAAAGAATGGCGTACAACTTGTTGAACATGATTGCCCTTATGAATTCATGTATCACAGCCATGATCATTACCATGATGTTTAGCAACACCATGGTCCATGGTTAGGCTCAAATAAACAAAATTCTATAAGGCAGTCAGGCAGCAATGCCCTACAGTATAGGCCACCGGCCTCATCTACAACAAGAAAAGAAAAAAGATGTACAACACATCATGATTCGGATCAAATAAACATATTCTATAAGGCAATCAGCCAACCATCCCCTTCTATGACAAGAAAAAAAAGATGCACAACTTGTTAAACATGATTGTCATGAATCACAACCATGATCTTCCCACAATAGGGATCTCATAACACCAAGTAAATCAAGATTGGAATAAAAAAAGTCATTTTCCTCATCCACTGTGGAAAGGCAGATCTCAAATGACAGGGATTTTCACTTTTATTTAATTTTTGGATAGGTTTCCGAGACCAGTAGCCACCAGCTTTTCAGGCAGCATATCAATGAGTTATTGACTCACTGAGCATGTTGGAGCCTCGCAAGAGGAGACAACCAAAGGTACATCTATTGACGTGCAGGAGTCTGGTGATGGGTCATTCATTATTGTTCAGGTCTATAGGACATTATCTGAGAACACATCAGTTCTTGGAGGACTTCCTCTTATTTCATTATTATCGGGTATCATGAAATCCATTCCACCAATGTACCATTAAAACAGCAAAAATCATCATATAGCTTTTCTGAGAACTAAAAGGATCGCAACTAAAGTTCACAATATCGGATGGGATGTTGGGACCAACCTAGCATGTCCAATGTGCAGTTATGGGTGAGATGGCATTGATAATATGCCTTTCAAGTGTTCATTTAAAATGCAAATTTGAATTCAGATTGGATTTCAAAGGATGGTCCACTCGTCATCGGACGGTTTATAGACTTCATTCAAGAAGGGATGACAGACGGAAGGAATTGGCTCTTATAGGCAAGGAGCCAAGGAGGAACGACCACCTCTTTCATGGTTGTTTAGGCCCTTTTCTTACAATATAATTCTGCTGTTGGGGCTTGCAATTATATGTTGAAATGTAATGTACTCTTGTTCTCATCTTCAATGTGCAGGTTGCTATATTGGTTATACTGTGGCATCTCCATAAAAACCCAACGGGATGGAAAATTATAATTTTTTACTTCTACAATAAAAATACTTTCTTTGTGTAGAAAAAATTCTGTAAATATTCTACAAGGCTTTTCAGGAGTAAAGAATGATGTAAAGTGATCAGTGAGCCAATTTTATACATCAGATTCACGCCGAATGCACAAAAAAAGGACTGCGCAACAATCCAAAATTCCAAACAGGCACAAGTTTGATAAATCTAAAATGGCTGGGACAAAATACTGAGCCTAAAACTGTAATAACCTATATTAATTTTAGTCTAAGCAGCCCACAATTCACATTGGCTTTATTACTTGGCACAAGGAAGAACGCATGCTAATTGCCATTTAAGAAAAACCACATGCTCACCTCTCCAACTCATGTTCCTAGACCAAACATGAGATAGAACTTGGATTGTTATCTTCAGATGTTTAAATTATAAATGTACTAAGGAAAGTCTAATTCAATTTTTACGAAACATGGAAGTTCTGACTCGTCAACTTTGTGATTATCACAAACTTGTCCAAATACCAGCATCCATGTACTCTCTGTAGATGTCCTTGATATGCTTCCATGTAGTAATTTTTTCATGTAATCTAATTCCAACAAGATTTGATTTTAAAATAGCGATATCATAGCCAGTAATAAGACGTGGACAGTGATCAATGCAAATATGAGCAAGGTTGCCTTCTCTTACGCAGCTTAACGATCATCTCCATCTTCTCCAAGTTTCTTTATGCTCACTTGGTCGCTCTTATTAAGGCCGTGGGCAATTTTTTTGTTCTCTGTTCCTATAATACTTTTATCTTTTGCTTGGAACGATCCCAACGATCAAGCTCTACTCCAAATCTCCCGAGTCAGTCGAAACCACAACCGCAATGTCTAGCTTGAAGGCAACCACGATAGATTTCACCTGGACAAAAATGCCAGAAGCAAGTGCCACCTTCACCTCAAGAGAATGGTCTCCCTGAGAAGACGAATCGTGTGTCGTTCCCACAAGCTTTGGAGCATCTACACCCATGGAAGATGTATGAAGCTCCAAGAGTTGGAAGCCTTCAAACGGAGAGACCTCAGATCTCCCCACAACGAGGGCACAAAAGCCAAGGATCCCCTCTTAGACTCAGAAAGATCCAAAGCAGTAGTGAGCCCTAATCAAAGATGTGGGTCCCAACTCGATTCAGAGGATCTCGATCCACCTAAGGACAATGCAACCGACAGAATCGGGTCTTTAAAAAGACTCGCAAGGTCCGCATCATATCCAATCCAATCCAATTCAAGGTCCAAGCTCTCTTGCTGGATTGGATCTTCCCAAGACCTGCTAAGTCCACATCATATTGAATCGGATCCAAACCCAGGTTCGAGCCCTTCTGTTGGATCAAATCCCTCCCAAGACCTGAGAAGATCGCATCGGCTCAGGTCGGATCCACCCCCAGATCCGAATAATCCCCTTCCAAAAACCCTCAAACAACAAGAAAAACAAAAGAAAACCTAAAATTTGATTTCATCTCCATAGAATCCAAATGTTCCAGCACAGAGGATCTGGCCACCGAGAACTTCTAGATTTTAAATATATTTTGAGTGATTACCCCCAAAACTGCACCATGAGACGTGATCTCCGAGAACTTGAATGAAGCCTCCATTATCTAATCCAATCTTTTTCCAATCTTTGTGGAATCTAACGGATCCTCCACCGACCTTCCAGACGACGATTTCACGATCTCCGTCTCAATTTCTGCAAAGGCAAAAGAGCCAGATTCTGACTGTTTAACCAACAACGACAACTAGCAAGCCATCTTCTCTGATTGCTCCTCTGATCCCACCAGTGAAGTTGTAGCCCTGGCCTCCTCGACGCCAACCACAGGCGACGCAAGCAACCCAAACACAATCGGTGGATATGGTGGAGGGACTTCTTCTACCTCCAAGATGAAAGAGGCGTGAACCACCGATAGCTTACTCCTTTGGAAACCTGAGAGACCTCTTCCCTTTGAGAGACATGATGGCCATAGACCCGCAACAACATACATGCTAGGTAACCAACCATCAGAAAGAACTTCCATCACATCTCTCAGATCCCTAAAGGCCTCCCTTAGCGAGCCAGGATTTCTAGATAAGAAAGGAACCCCTGTGACCCTCACCGTTCAAAGGCACACATTCATTTGCTCCTCGTCAGTGAAGCGAGGTCATCGCCACTTCTGCTTTCCCCACAACATGTCTTCTCTCATAAGCATATGACACTCCAAGGATGAGAGACCACACTCGCAGCAAGTTTGATCATCAAGAAGAGCAACGTCCCCACAGAGACCCACTCCCAAGCACCCCTTCACTTCCACGACGATCACAAAAACCCACACCCAAGCACCCCTTCACTTCCGCGACGACATTGCCAAAAAAAACAAAGTCATCTCCTGACAGCACACCTATGAGGAAGTCCTCCTTTGCTAGGTTTATAGATCCCCCAACACTCCCATTCACCACAGACGCAAAGGAACCATCAGCAACAAACTCGTGTTCCCAACGAATCCAAAGATTTCTAGGAAGGCGGAAGAAGATCCTTACCATGTGTTTGTCCTAGAAATCAAATTGGCATCAGTCAAATCTCCAATGACCCCAAGTGCCACACACAAGCTCCTAGGCAGAGCAACATAGCCAACAACATGACAACCATGAAACCCACAACAGAAATGTTACGACTCAAAGCGCACAAGTTTCCAATGGCTGACCCAATGCCAACCCTCATCGAGCATGATCTCAGGCCTTGACCTCACGGTCCTCACCCCTTTGAAGAAGAAACCATCCTGAATCACCTCAACACCACCTCTCTCTCTCTCTCTCTCTCTCTCTCTCTCTCTCTCTCTCTCTCTCTCTCTCTCTCTCTCTCTCTCTCTCTCTCTCTCTCTTCATCTCTCCATCAAAATTGAATCGAATTGATACCATCATCTCATAAGGCCGCATTGGATACAGGATGCTAAAATCCTATTACATGCAAAAGTTAAGTTATTGTATAATTAAGACCCCATTCGGATTATTGTAACATATAATGACGTAGTGCAATATCTCTTTCTGGATTCGAATAACAGTGTTTGGTATGGAATCGATACCATCATTTGGCATTAGTTGAATTATTTCGAGAATTTGTCACTGAAATGATGCTCGAATGTCTCTATCACTTCCTATATATTAGTATTCACTGCATTTCCAATATCCAAAACCTGCTCACTGCATCCGCAATATCCAAAACCTGCATTATCTTGCAATCACAGCAAGTGGGAAAGTTCTGCGTAATCGTTTTTACATCACACGGTCCGAAAGTTGACAACCACGACTGAGGCAACAAAACAAGAGATCACGAAAAAAATTTCGCCAGCTGGAGTGGGCAGCGATACCTGCGAGGACTGTCCGGTGCACCGGACGTGGCATGACTCGTATCCGGGGAAGTCACGGAAGAGGTTGTAGATCTCACGGGACTTGACGTCATCAGGGAGACCGGCGATGAAGAGCGTGCGCACCTCATCGCCGGTGGCCGGGGCGTAGGGCGCCGGCTGCTGCTGTTGGTGGGGGTGGTAGTAGTCATGGTGGTACTGGTAGGGCTCGAGAGCGGGCGGCGGGGGAGGAGCGGCGACTCCCGGCGGAGGGGGGTGGGAGTAGTAGGGGTAGTAGGGCAGGTGGGGCGGCGGAGGAGGGGGGTAGTACGCGGATGAGAGGTCTTCCATTGGGGATCGGGGAGGTGGAGAGTTTTGGCCCTTTCGGGTGCACCTAAAATTGTGGTTGCGGGAGGGGAGGAGACTGACCGAGAGCGGCAATGCACTGCTGCGACCTACTTATAGGATTTGTTTTTTAATAGTGTTGGTGAATGAAGGGATATTTACTTGGGATAACCCTGTGTTATGTTCCGTTTAAGATACTGTTATATTTGACAGTTTTCGTTAAGAAAATGACAAATTTCTCCCTAATATTCATTCTTGTTTACAAACGATGCCATCAAGTTCTCTACCGTCAGATGTCCCCTCCCCCTCCTCTGCAAGTCCCCCTCTCCCCACGGTTGCCGTCGACTTCTGTAAGCTCCCCACCCCCTACTGTGGACCCACATCTGAAAGGAAACCCCCTCCCCTCCGCCGACCTCCGGAAGCTCCCCCGATCGTCGGTCGACCTCTGCAAGCTCAACACCCGTGTCGTCGACCCGCAAGGACCCCTGTCCCACTCACCCTTGATCAACCTCCGAACCCCCCCCTCCCCGGTCGCCGTCGACTCCCCACCCCCTCCTGTGGGTCGACAAAGCCCCTCTCACCGTGCCACTCCGCTCTCTGCAAGGTCGATGACAACAACCCCCCCCCCCCCGGTCGTTATCGACTCCCCACCCCACCTTCTGTGGGTCGTCAAAGCCCCTCTCACTGCGCCGCTCCGCTCTCTGCAAGCTCGACAACAACAACAATCCCTCCCCCCCCGCCCCCCCACATGCTGCCCCCGGACCGTGCCTCTCAAGTCTCCCTCCCCGTCTGCAAGCTCCCCATGCCCCACCCAGTCTTGTTGCTGCTCCACCGTTTCTCTGCACCTGCCCGCCGTTGCCCACAAGCCCCAACAACATCAGGTGGCTCAAGAGAAAGAGAATGGGATGTGATAGTTTTTTATATTTAGGATAATCCCAGTCGTTAGATGATTGAATGGTTAGATTAACTCAATTATTTGGTTGAGTTAATGAAGTAAAGTAACGGAAGGTTATGGGTGTAAGACGGTACAATTATTCAGGGTCCTGAACGTAATTCGTGATTATGTAGGGTTATGAATGTTATTACGAAATTACTCATGGTTATGGTTGTAAAAATCCCTATTTACTTCATGATCCTTATAATTTTTTTTGTAAACTATCTTTAAGATTTTTTGCACAGCGTAATTATCCTATCGATCTTGTAAATTTACTTTAAAAACTTCCACGAGCTTCAAACAGATTAACCGCAGGATTCAAAAGGTAAGAGTTAGCAAGTTTACGAGGTTGAATGAGAATTATATTGTTTCAAAGATCGATAAGGTAATTTATAAAGTTTATAAGGTTTGTGGGATAAAAATCCCTTAAATAAATAGATATGGGTGTGAATGTGACAGGTATATGACTATGAGTCGTTTGAACATACGACCCATTCCGACCCATCATCATGGAGTCAGAGGACAACTTGATTTGTTTCAACAGATGTCTAGTTCTAACGGATATCCAGATTATATGAATTGATCATATGTAAGCGTGGAATTATTATAAATAACATCATTTAATTCAAATCATTAATGGATTGCTTTTAATTAACATGATGGATACAGAAATACCGCCACGGCTATTTTTTATGATGTTAACTCAACATCTTACAACCATAATTATTTATGAACTTTATTCGTTAACTTATAATATCGTAATATGGATTTTGTATTAATTTCAATTAAGGATCTGTAACATATCGATGACTAGATCTGAAAATTCGCTTAAATCACTATCAATTATGGCAGAAAATTTGTCAAGGATTACAAAGTCCATTGTAATTAATTATTAGCATCATCTTTCAAACCACAAATGAAATTATAACATTTGTCACTAATTGACATAATGGGACAAAAATATTCTTTTATGAACACATAATTATTAGATGAAGGTGTTGAAGGTGCGAGAAAAAAGAGACATCGAAGAAAGGTTTTGAAGCATTAACACAATCATTTGAGAGTACGTGGCACTATGGGGTGGAGGCATTGGTGAATGAAAATGAAAATTCCAATGTTATAATATTCAAAAAAATAAGAAATGACCTATCATAAAATGTTGATCGGTCATATGGTGATCGATCAGATCGATAAAGCAATCGATCAGTTTGTGACCATTGAACAACAATTTGAAAAGTGACCGATCACGGATGAAAGTTAGTCCATTGGGGGAGATCGATAAAGATAAAAAAAGGTTGATCGATCCAATCAAAATCAATAGCTCAGGATTCATCTATCATAATCATAATCATAGGCTGATCAATCAAATGTGATTGGTCAAGATGTCAATGTGATCGATCAAATGTCCAAAAATGGTTTTAATTGATGATTATGGCTTATTTTTGTGTCCTAATCAAGAATATGCAAAAAAATATATATGATTGTTTTTTAGCACGAATAAAAACTATGTAAATTGTCCAACTCAGAAAAACTTGCAAAAGTTCCCCTCAGTTTTCTTTACTTGTTCTTAACTACCTAAATCTTCAAAACTTCTTTATAGATGCAATAGAGCCTTTGGAACTGAGTCTTGAGCTTTTCAACCTTTGCTTCTGAGCCTTGATCTTTTTAGAATTATATGCTTTAAGTTGTGTCTTTTGAAATTGTGCTTCATGGCTTTCTCTACTTTTTTTATCATCTCTTGTATTGAAAATCAATCAGACTACAAAACAAATACGTAACCAAGTCATTAGCAACATCCAAGTCACCAACAGTGTCTTTCTGTCCGTGTCCTCTTCCCGCTCCATTTTTAGTGTACGCATAATGCTTACATATCTCTTGAGGTTGGGTAGTTGTTCTATGGCCTCGACTACCGATAGCAGGCAGATAATATAATTCATTGATCATTCTATGTCGACCTCTTCAGGAGTTTTTAGTTATTTCTATTTTTTTAATTTTTTTTCTAGCATTTTCGAAATAAATAATGAGAAGATATGCAAATCTAACTCATACTGGACAGGAAAATAGAATGTTAGTGGACTATGGTTGTACATTGTTTGTATTTCTGCAATATCTTTCAGCTTTTAAGTCTCATACTCACATGCTTTATATTTTCCTTCATGGCAAGTGACATACATATCAAGCTTTTCTATCACTTCTCTCGATTATATCCCTAACACCACTTGGTCCTTTCTAATGAGATGGAAGTGATCTGCTAAAGTAGATACCTCATGGGACGACATTGAGGGAATGGTATCTAATGTATGTGATGGTTGAGATGGTGGTTAAGTGTACTCTGCACTCCATGAATATGACGTGTGAATATTCGGGACCGTGTTGTCTGTTGTAGCATTCCCCTGTTATAACGTAGAGGATGCGTCGAATTGAGAATGGACGACTAAGACAGGGAGCGGGGGATAGTCGGCCCCCAATCCGAGTCCTCCATTCTCAATCCAACGCATCCATTGAGTTACAGCAGGGAAATGCACACCAGACGATCCACACTTGTGAATATTCATTGTCCCATTGATCGAAACTGGTCAGGTTTCACGTCTCAGTGAATGTGATAGGTCCTGTAAAATGAAATCATGATTGCAGTCTCAAGTATAATGAGGCAGGTGGTAGACATTCAGATAAAATAGATTCCTCAAAGGCTACCATTAATGTATATATATCATTTATCAAGTTTGCCATCTTAGCTCGAGCCTCCATAAGTTTGGGGTTGTTCACTTGTTCTCCCTGACCAGTTCGAATTCTTGGATCGCGACTGGATTCATCCTGCGAAAGTGATAGCGGTTTCTGGTGTTGGTGGTGTTTGTATTTCAATTTGTTTCTTTAACTCGACTATTTTCTCTTTTCCTTAGCATTTGCTCACTCCAATCTATCCATATATTCTTTTATGATCTTAATATTTGCGAGATCTTTTTTCTTGTGAGACTTAGATGGAGAAAGGGAAGGTGAGTGGTAAGAAGATGGAATAGGTGAGTAGGGGTATAGTAATGAAGAGGCTGGTCAGAGTTTCGACCTCGGACAGAAAGTACGGAAGAGACGACTCAAAGAGAGAGTTGCCTTGAGGTGGTTGATGAGATCCAAAGAAAGATAAGATGAAGATGATAGATACATGATAGATTGAGCTCGACCTACGAAATCTAGGTATGTATACCAATGTACCGACATCTTCGAAGAGACAGTGGGAACATAATCGAATCAAGGTCACATGCTTGCAAGTTCATGGAAAAAAATACACTACACTCAATATGAAAAATAAAACCTCATCTTCACACTCGACATAGTGAAAATCACAAGTGTATGGCTTATTTAACCATTTCCAATTTTAGACTAAAATATCAATCGATTGTAATTGAGCACCCTTACAGGTAAAGTATTTAGGATAAGAAGTGTCTGGGTTGTTTGTTTCCTTCTCAAGGCAACCCCTCATCCCAGATCTACCAGGTTTCAAAAGTGTCCAACACCAGGACCTTGAATGCCCATAAACATTGACCTTTACACACATCTAGGAAACAAGTACCTGGCTCTAACCTCAAGGATATATGACTTACTCTGTCTAGAGAATACATGCATGCAATGTTCGATTTCTCTCCTGCAACTAGTTAAGTAGTTTTTTTTATTTTTTATGATCAAAATGCTTAATAATCCCCTTGTTTTATTTAGATGTTATCACTTAAATTAAGTGGAATTCAAAAACTTCTAGCGATTTATCCAATTCTCAAGTTTGTCCTAGGTTAAGGGAAAGGGAGGAGAATAGAAAATGCCATGCAATGTGGGATCCAATGATGTAAGCCCAGTTAGAAGTACTTACAGTGCTATCCCATAATTTTCATGTGGGATGCAAAAAAATTATTATACCTATTATAAATGAATGCAATTTAAAAGCCACACCTAAAACATGAACTTCTATTAACGTGAGATATAACCAATTCGATCTAAGTCGAGTAGACAATGGTCTAGATGTGTATAATTAAGTGGGAGAAGTGTGTTCCAAAGTTCTACGAGTACAAGAAAAAAACCTAAAGACTCTAGAAACTAATGCGCTTCCTAGAACTACTACACACACCACTGAAAATGTGCCATGAGCAGCCAACTAGGGTCAAAACATGTCAAGTCCAAGCCCAAATTCAAAGGCACGAGGCTCCGAACAGAGTTCGCTGTGAATTTACAAGAATTTGGAAAAAATACTATACAAAAATAAAAAGCTCCTAACATAGTTCGCTCTGAATTTACAAGAGTTTAGAAAAATAATACACAGAAAAAAAACAAATGTTAATTGCTAATTAAGAAAATAAAATAGAACAAATGTTAATTGTTTTTTCTGCAACATACTCATTCCAACAAGACATTCTCCCCTTTTATCAAATTACGTCAGCTCTCGATAAAAGTCACTTACAATCCCCCAAAAAATTGAGTGAAGTGGTTTAAAAAGAAATATACGAAATGAAATAAAAAAGATATACAAAAATGAAATGGGTAGAGGAAAACAAAATTCAAATGGAAAATAAACGAAGTAAAAAATTTGCTTATGGGAATGAGAGCACGCAAAGTATACATCTCAATAAAATCAAGCACACATAATAACCTAGATCTTAAAGTTGTACCTTGTTACCTGAAAATGATACCATATGAGAACATGCTCTTCTCCTCTTTTAAGAATGTCTAATTATAGTGCAATCGAGGATGAAACGATTGTCAAAAACACAAATATTTGAAATTAGAAGTGGTCAATTTTCATTTTACTCATTAAGTTTACCAAAGTCGAGCTCATGGAAGTGCACTAGTGTTAATTACATGATTCAAGTCGATTTCAATGTAGCTAGATTTGTTGCAAAAAAATATTCAATTGTAGTGCACTATATTAAATGCAATTAAGGTGAAGTCTTTGCAATGTATGAATCGGGAATCCAAATGCCAATTGTTTTAATTTTTATATTTTTTTTATTTACATAATTTTTATATTCAATTTTCCAAATTTTATTTCATTTAGTTTAAAAAAGAAATAAAATAAAAAGTTGATGCGGTATTTAAAAATGGTAAACAAAGGGGTTTAATATAAAAATTATGATAAAATATAATAAAAATACGAAACAATAGTTTTTATTTTTTTTATGGCATGTTGAGATGTTTTGGGAATTTTTTCCAAGAAAATAACAAAACGAAAATAATACCAACCAGATGATTTCAAAAATCAGTTTTAAGGAAAAAAATGGGCTAAATTACAAAATTCATTTTTACAAGAAATTTGACCCCAAAAATCATAAAATTAGTCTTTTACAGGGAATCGAGAAAGTATTTTTTGGAAATTTGGATTTAAAATAAATAAAATATGCATGATGCAAGCTTTTTATCTTTTCAATTTTAAGGATGAAAATGCCATATTTTACAAAATAAAATGTGATATGCGATGTAAGATGAAATGAAGGTACTGCAATTTTTTAGGAATTTCAAGATTTAATATGAATAGAAAAATGAATGATGAAAACTTCCTGCTTTTAGTACATCAATATTAGACCCATGAAGACCTCCATAAAAAATCTCAATAAATTACAATATCTAGAGAATCAAGACAGCAATATATTCTAAAAAATCAAACAAAGAATTATACAAAACAAATCCCACAAGGCACAAATGTTAACCGAATTCAATGAAACTGTTGTCAAAAGTTTCCTTATGCAATAACCTAGAGTAGTTTGTTATAATTTTTTGAAATAACCTTGAGCTAATATTGAATTAAATCACAAAATTTATTTTCACTTAAAATTCATAAATAAATCAATATAAATCAGATTATGTTCCACAACATCTCAACATGCAAAGAATTAAGAGAGCTTGTCAATGAGTACTGATGCAAATGCAATAGATCGTCAAATTGTACATTCACAAGCTTCTACACCCGTTCATATGAGAGATTAGGAACAAGGACAAAAAGATAAATGAGATTTTAAGATACCCAGTGTCATAAAATTACTAATATAGAAGTCAGGATAGGTAGATTTCTAAACCTATCTTTTCATCTGTTTTCTCCATCCTGCAAGAGCTAATATTGGACAGGCAAAAGAAATAATCTTGAGAACGAAATTTATCACATCTTGGAAATCGGAATGAACCAGCAGTTAAGTTTCACTATCTAGGTGTTGAATAATCCACGCTAGATATTCTGTTTATTTTCTATCACAACTTTAGGTTTTAAACAAACCTGCGCATAAACTTAGATGGTGCGGGTAGTAGCCCAATCACTGTTAGCTGCACATCTTTACAATAAAAAAGGGCTTAAGATGAAGATGACATTACCCAAACCAATAATTACTGTGCAAAAATACAATCCATAAATTCAAATATAAATAATATGCGGAACAAAATATGCAAATCATCATACTGGACAGGAAATAGAAAAAGATGGCAAATTATAACAATCTGAATCCAATCTGGATATCTGTATGTCATAGTAGTTCAGGTGTGGTGACTAAGCAATCTAAATCGATGATCTGCAGAACAGATGAAGTCTTCCAAAGAATGTACCATATTATATATGCGGATGTACATACAGTGATGAAACTGTTGGAGCATAATCAATGTTGATATAAAATTACAGAATGAGAAACGTATGACAGATTTACAGCCACTAATCAAACCTGAGAACAGATGGCATTCCCGATCTTTTTTCGTTTTGCACTGTAAATAACAGATTGAATTTACAGGATGATCCATCAACGTAATAAGACAGACAAAATTTCCCCTGAGGATATTGCAGGTCAGCAGATGGCTCCACTCTGTGTGATCATGCAGGTATGGGCTCCTCGAGAACTGCAATTGAATGAAGCGATGAGAGGAGGCGAGTCATTTGCGTAAGGATGTATTTACATTTATCTTTTATCTGTTGAAGAGGTTTGTGGAGAATGCGAACTGTGACAACTTTACAGCTTATTTCGACGTGTTATTCCCAGTGCTAACAAGAGTGAAAAAAACATAAACAAAAATGAACTCTGGCACAGAAGTTCCTGCTACTATATAGGTTTATCATATACAGTGCGTATTTACAAGAGATGAATCCATAACTCCAACTGGTGGTCTGCATCACATGGAGACGACTTCTACTGTTACAATTACAAACAGACCGTTTCAACTATGATGAAAAATGTTAACTACAACATCTACAAAAATGACAGTGGGTTTGAGCATGGATAATGTACTACCAATAGAAAGCCATGCCTGCAATGCATGAGCTTCAGAGTTTGCCTTCTAAGAATTAAAAGTTATGACTACATAACAATCAGCAGAAGTTCACTCGGAGGCGTATGGTTATGGATAAGGTTGCAATTGGACACTCCCAGCTCTAGCCACAGACTGTCAATTTCCAAACAAATCCATAACTATATTAAAATATAGATACAAATATGGACATAGATATATCCATATATTGAATTGACAACTACATACATACCTAGTTTAAAATAGATATAGATATATGTCAAAATATGTATAAAAATGACTCGGTAAGAAATCGAATGTGGAAATATATATATATACATGTTTGTATTCATACACACAAAGCATTGTACAATATTACTTATTTATAAGTGCTAAATTTGATATCACCTAACAACACAATAATGGAAGTCTATTTATTAAAAATGAAGAATTTTATAGATTTTTTTGGTTAGCTATATTATTTTTTAGAAATATTTATGTAAATCATAAATTTATACAAGTATTTTTGTAAAAAAAAATCCTTATAAATATTAGATATTTAGAACCATTTCTCCTAAGTCATGGAACCAATAAAATTTAACAACCACTAACAACGAAAAAGATAAATAGTGGTGAAAAATGTAGGCAAAAGATTCCTAGTTCCGTCCACGAAGAAAAAGAGGGAAGCGGTAAAATAGGTGGTGATGCCTTGGGTAGGAATGGTGATGGTGGGCATGGATGTCAAAACTCTTGAAGGATCATCGAAAATCCATATCAACTAGAAGGGATAGCAAGAGAGAACACATGCAGGGTGCAAATGACAAACATCGGAAAAAATAGAAGGTATGACCGAGGAACTCACTAATCGTCTAAATGTTTCTCTCAATGGTTAAACAAGTTAATACAAGGCATAGATGCCGATATTCATTAATAATCAGTTCACAATATAAAGTTGAAAAAGTCTCCACATCCTTCCTCAGACGCTTATGCATCGGTTGCCTGGTAAATAATATATATCTTTTTAGAGAAAAGAGGGTGGCATTCCCAGCTAGACCCATCACAAAATAATAGAAGAAACTTACAGTGGTTAGGCCGATCAGAGGGCCCTATAATATTCAACTACATTTTCAAAATAAAAAGTTCAACCACAAAAAATGACATCATTCCTAGAACACGAAATGGCCCAAAGCACAACAGAAGGAAAGTAGTTGTCCTCCTGTGAGCTGTCGCAGGTCGCCCGAACTGAGGCCCAATAAAGAGCACAGTTATCCATCTTCAACCATTGTATTCCAACTAACCTCAATATCTGTGTGGAGAGATCGCATCTAAAGAATAAATGGTCCACATCCTCAGACTCAAATCCACACCTATCACACACTTGGTCACCCACCTAAAGCAACATATCTCGACGCTCCTTCGTAAGTATGCGGAAATGCAACAATAACAACAAGAACACCTTGATTCTTTGAGGCAGTTTGCTCTTCCATATGATCCTTGCATCATGACGAATATCGTCATGCACAGTCGTCTGATAATATGCAAAGAGACGATATGCCTTCTTCATCAAAAAGTGGCCTTTGGTCCATCTATAGTGATCTCTTCCATTGGACTACCCCACCACTTCAGTCGGCTCTTTTAACAAACTAAGGAACTCCTTTGATCGTTCCTCTGAAAACGTCGCTGTGAAGGGAGGGGACCAAGTGTTCATTTACCAAATCTGATGTGAGAGGACCTCCTTGTTCTCCGCAAGGGACATAAGCTGCGGATATCGAACCCCACGAGCACCATGGCCAATCCAGTTATCCGACCAAAAACGAAAGCTCTCCCCACTTCCAATCGTTGGCCGTAACTTCTCCATAAAAACTAGCATGATGATCATGATACCCCGAAGAGAGGAGGGCAACAGTATGTCGTTAGGCGACGTCAATCCGCTAATGTTATAAATCTTACGCAACAAGCGGCACACTAGGTCATTGGAATCCCCCCAGAGACGAATAGCCCATATTACAAGCACCTTATTCATGCAATCTACACCCAGAACACCCAACCCTCTGTCCTTTTTGCCATAGTAACAGTCTTCCAATCAGTGAGGTGGGTCCCCCTATCTCCTACTTCCCAACCGGCCAGAAAAATATACTCCTCGGAGTCTCCATTCTTTTACATACTCCCAAAGGCATTACTCGTGTAGAGCAAAAGAAAATGGGAATAGCGGAGAACACATGTTTAAGCAGCCCCAGCTTTCGACTCCTAGAAAGCACCGCTACTTTCCATCATGTCAGCTTACTCTCCATTCTAGCCAGCACCGATCTCCAATCACGCGTTGAGAGTTCGCTCACAAGAAGTGGAAGTCCAAGACAAGTGATGGGTACCTCCCCGACATGGCATTGCAACGCCTCGCCCGCCTCCTGTACTTCAGAATGAGAAAGCCCGAATGGCACCACCATCAACTTCTCTCAATTAACTCGTAAACTCGAAATGTCTCTAAAAATCTCCATGATCAACGCAGCTCTCATCGACACCTCTAGCCACCCCTCAAAAAAGATAAATGTATTGTCAGCATGCTGGAGAAGTGATATAGAGATATCCCCATTGCAATACTCCGAGCACCACCTGCCTTCCGAAGCCAACCTCATCATTCCCACCAACGCATCAACCATAATCACAAAAAGCAAAAAGTGTCAACGGACATCCCTGACGAACTCCCCTCTGGGGCTGAGAGTAGCCACCCTCTGGAAAACCTCACTTCTGCAGATATCTCCATAAGAAATGCCAGTCAATGCTGTCGTAAGCTTTTGGATAAACCCAATTTCCGAAGTATGCCTTCACCTTGCTCCTCCAATCAAGAACCATTTCCGACGTTGAAACCAGTCAATCAACCATGAATCTGTCATATACAAAAGCTGCCCACACCGAGGAGATTATATTATCCAAGATGGAACAGGGCCTATTCGGAACGACCATGGCCACTATAAGGTAAATTGCATTAGAGAGCGTAATAGATCTATAACCATCAATCTTACATGAAACCTCCCGCTTTGGCAACATAAATAAAGGAGCCTTATTCAGACACTCAAATCACATATTATCCATGCTAAACTCTTGAAGCATCCCCATTATATCTGCCTTAATCGCCTGCTAGAACTTTCTGTAGAAAGGACTGGGCAGCCATCCGAGCCAGAGGCCCCATACGCATTAAGGCCAAACACTGCCTTCTTCATCTATCTTTGTAAAAGAAACCATCAACACGCCCGCGTGTTCCGTTGAGATCCTCCCAACCCCCCTCCCATGCCAACCCCAACCCGTTCGAGTCACCCTCCAACTATTCACTAGAAAATGAGAGCCAAGCACTCTCCCTACTTCCTGATCCCCTAGAGTTGCAATCCCCCAACTTCAATTTCATGAATGTAATTTCACCTTCTGCTTGACGCTTATAGAATGAAAAAAGCGAGTGTTGGCATCACCCTCCCTCAACCAGCACTACCGCGATCTCTGCCTCCATTCAACCTCGACCTTCTCGTCTTCCATAGTAACGTCATGCAAATGAATGGTCCTCTCTTCGATCTCTTCAGTTGTCAACTCCCACTCATCCTCCAGCATGTCCAACCTCCTAATCTCCTCCTGGGCTACTACCCTCCTACTGTGGCACTGCTCATGGATGCTTATGTTGTAAACCATGAGAAATCTTTTGAAGCTCCACCAACTTCGCAGCCAATCTGGACATCACCGAACCACTCACTTGATAACCATCCCAAAATATTTTAACCATGTCTCGAAAGTTATCTTCCAGAAGCCATGTACCCTCAAATCTGAAGAATGAGCTTGACCTCATCTCCTCCCCAAAGGACCATAGTAAGGGAGTATGATTGAGCCCAATGAAGCGGCATGCCATGGCTAATGGGAATGCCGAGACCGTCTCTACGAAAATAAGGAATCTATCAATCCTCGATCTTGTCCTAGAATTCCTCCACGTATAGATACAACCCGAAGCATCCACGATCACCAAGCCAAATTCACAAATCAGAGAGGAGAGCACACCTCGAATCCCGCATCCCCCCTCATTCTCGGTATGTCCTCTAGCCGAAGAGTCACATTGAAATCGCTGCCAATAATCCATGATTCTGAAGGAAGAGAAGCTCGTACAATCCTCATGTCATGAATAGCATTCGAAATATTCACAATATTGATTATTGGGCCATACACATTCGTAAGCACGGAACTCACACTATCTTCTTTCCGTCTTAACTTAACAGAAATTGAATAGTTGCGCATGATCTCCCCTTGCTCCATCACGAACTTATCGTCGTTCCAACCTGAGCGATGCCGCAAGATGCCCCAATCAAGTCAACACTTATAAAATCATGTATCTATGTTCCCCCAATACTCTTCTGAAACACATCCCCTCCCTAAGAATTTTTTGTTCCCAACCCCCACCCTTTTTCCGACCTCCACAGGCCTCTTACATTCCAAGATACTATATTCATTGAGAAACTAGCTTACTCTCGTGTGGCAAAACAACGCCCAAACACTCCATCGAGCCTTTTTCAACATCCGCACATTTAGGAATAACAACAACCCTTTCCAAGTTCACGAAGAATGTTGGCTCCCCTACTTCCACCCTCCTCACCATCGAAGCACCATCTGAGATCGAGAGGCCTCCACGCCCAAACTCCATCTCACAACCACCCTGGCCCTCTGACCGCTACAGTGCCCTATAAAGCTCTAAACAGGGTTGCCTTCATCGCTCTCCAACACGCGCGCAAGAGTAGCTCTGCCCGAACCTTGTCCCCAAGGAAGTGCGCACATGTAGGGCGCTATTTTAAGAAGTCATCTGCGATCTACATGGGGTAGCAACCCAAGGTGACATCTTTTGTACGGGAGACGAAGCCCCACCACTCTTCTGTCCATTGCCTTGATCCTCGAAACAATATATGGGTTCGAGTTCGAGGCACACCTCATATGGGTCGATGACCATCTAATCTCTCAAGCTACGAAATAAAGGATCATATAGCTGCATACGTGGAAATCCGACCTGAGCCACCGCATCCGAGCTGACAACAGAGGCATAGGTGGCTCCAGTATGCGCTACAAGAGGTTTCAAACATGCCCCACTCGCCCCTTTCTAGAAAAAATCTTGGATATTCCTCAATACCCTGCAATTAGGGGCAACATTACGAATTCCACTTGTAACAGCTGATCAACTTCCAAATCCGGCATTATCTTCTCTTGCGGCGAACTCGACGCCTCTGACCGCCTCTCCAATGATGCACCACCAACCACTTGCAAGTAGAGGTATGATCTCTGCTCCCTTAGGTCATCTCCTCGCAAAGCTCTAGGCAAAAGATCTGTCCCTCCATCTTCACCGAAATACTTCCCAGAACTAATACTACAACCTCACTTACTACGGCGACGACATCCACTAGCTGACCACGGCTCAGGCCACTACACACAATCTCTGAAACTTTCCCAACTAATGCCAACATCTCTGTGATATTCTCAGGCCTTCGAAAAATTAGTGGAATTCCTCGAACTCGGAGCAAGATGTGTGACCTAACACTTAATGCCCCATCACGAGGCAAAAGGCTTCCTCCAATACATCTTGCCCCGTATGAGCATGACTAAAACTTAACAACTTCTTCACGTCTTCATATGTTAACCCCCTCACAAAAACCAGCTAACCCTCGAGGCATGTTACATCTCCCGTGAAACTAGCCCTAATTGCTAATCCGATGTTCGTAATCCATTTAAGAGACAAAAATCCTCCCTTCTTCCAACTCCAACAATGACTTGGTCACCAACTAGAGTGGTATCTTTAATATGCGGATGCCAAGCCTTCTTGGCAAAGCAACCTTCCCTCCGATGGCTGAAGCTATCACACGAGAAGCACCTCACGAGATCATGACAGTCAATGGCTCGATGTCCCATGCCATCGCACCACAAGCACGTTCCTCAGAGCTGCTCCATCCACGACATGCCTCGTGTGGCTGGCAGCCCTCCTACCGTGTCGTGCTACATTCTCTCAACGAGAGACCATCCACCCTCCAATCGCCTCTCCACCTTTCTCCTCATTCGTCCCGAGGCTGGAATAGATGAATCCCTCCTGCGAACAACTATTCAAATGATTGCTTGAGTCAAAGCATATAAAACACCACGTTTAAAAAAGTCTATATATATAGACAGATATATGAGAAATGTTCCTGTGAGATGGAACATATATAAGATGGTGAGATAAGTAATCTTAACATCTCATTTTACCACCATTGACAGCAAGAAATCTTGGTTGATAGAATAATGAGTGAAACGTGGGTTTCAAATATTGTATAAAAAACGTTCCTAACATGTCCATCTTGATCGGACGATTTTCGATTCTAAGGCCGTTAAAACTTGATAGTCTTGATGGATGGGATATAATCCTCAAATTATGTTGAATTTGGAATGATACCATGTTGAGATACGGTGATCTAAATCCCCAAGGTTTTATGCCATTAATGATGGTAAAACGAGTGGTTGAGATTATCCATCTCATCATTTCATATATGCTTCATTTCCCAGGATCGCTCCAATATATATAATTGATATGTGTGTGCACAAATAAGAATTATTACATCAGTGTCAATATCTCTTATAGCTATAGATTTTTTTTGAAATCCTGAAATAGGGGGAGACACTCGACGGTGTTCGCCCCATCTTTTATTCAAAAAGCGAGAACAGAAACAAGAAAGAAATACAAAAGCTACGGTCGAAGGAGCGACCAATTACAAAACTCACTCCTCCACCAAACTCTTGGCATGTATCCCCACGTTTTCCTTATAAAAGTGATGGCCCTAGAAAAGCAAGGCATTCCTCCCCAGCCAAACAACCCAAAGGACGGCCAGAGGATAGATCATCTCCCTCCTAGATCTAGTCCTATTCGCCACCAGCGAGCTGCAAAACGACTCGAGATCTTCAACGCACAATCGCGAATCAAAAAATCCAAATCACCTTGGGGCACTTGAGAACAGATGTTCGACGGATTCAACCGCCTCCTCGCAGAGAAGGCACCTGTTAGAGGTTGACCCAAGAAGCCTGGCACACCGGTCCCTCGTCATCAGTCTTTGTCTCCGAAACAGCCATAAGAAGAAACCAATTCGCTCAAGTAGCTTGAGAGCCCAAAGGAACGCACAATCGCGAATCAAAAAATCCGAGCGGGAAGGCGGCGGCCTGCAAATGGCCCCAAAAGCCTTCCTAACCATGAACTGACCCGCACGCCAACCCCAGTGGTCTCTCCCCTCCGATGGGTGCCCCACCTCCCTGATAGCATCCAGCAGGGCTAAGAAATCCTCCAGTCTCTGGTCAGAGAAATTAGAGGAGAAAGCCGGACACCAATTTCTATCTGACCAACAAGTTGCAACCGTCACAAATTTGTCCTCAGCAAGAGTAAACAATCGCGGGAACCGCGAGGCAAAAGCCCCCCCTCCCGTCCAATCGTCCGACCAAAAAGCGAAAGATTTGCCCCCACCAAGGATCGGCCTAAACAAAGATAAGTTCTTGGAGAAAACCTCCACGACCCCCCTCCACAATGGAGTCGGAGAGTCCATCTGAGCATCCGGCCTCGGAGGCACCCCCACAACACCGTAGATCTTGCGCAGCACGGTACAACCAAGTTCCTCTCCAGGTCCCCAAATTATGCTCGCCCATTTAAGAAGCAAGGCCTCGTTCATTTGCTCTAGACACTTCACTCCCAGCCCTCCCTGATTCTTCGTGATCATAATATCCTCCCACCCAACAAGGTGGATGCCCCTCGACCCCCCCCCCCCTACTATTTCCCCATAAGAAACCACGCATCCGCTTCTCCAACCGCTCTCTAATACCCTTTGGAATACGTCGGTTCGAGAGGAAATATATCGGGATGGAGGATAGGACCGCCTTTAGGAGCACCAACCCCCCCCCCCCCGCCCCTCGACAAAACAACCGACTTCCACCCCGCCAACCTCGCTTCAACCTTCTCGATGACTATGAGCCAGTCTCTCGTCCTCGTTCTGCTCGTAGCCAAGGGCATCCCCAGATAGTCCATCGGCAAAGAGCTGCATCCCGACCCCAACTCCTGCGCACAAGCACCGGCCTCCTCCACTGATAGACCAGTAGGGACGACCTTCGACTTATCAGCATTCTTGAACAACCCGGAAAGTTCGCTGAAGACTTCCAGAGCGACGGCCATGCCACTTGCCTCTGCAACCCCTCCCCCCCCCCCCCAATGAAGAATAGAGTATCGTCAGCGTGCTGTAGAAGCGGAACCAGCGACCCCTCCCTTGAGTAACCACTTGAGAGCCCGCAGCCGACCACACGAAGCGCAATGCTAGACAGGACATTAGCAGCAAGGACAAACAACATTGGAGCAAGAGGGACCCCTGACGCACCCCCCTCTGAGGCTGGAAGAAGCCCCATCCGTGCGACCATTCACCATGACCGTAAAAGAAGACGTTGTTACACAACGCCTCATCCAAGTGATCCACCTCTCCTGGAACCCCTTCCTCCGCAACACCGACCAAAGGAATCTCCAGTCAAGGCTATCGTAAGCCTTTGCAAAGTCCACCTTCCACAGAACACCGCTTTTATCCCTTCTGCGCCAGTCCGCAATGATCTCATATGCGAGAATGAGGCAATCCGAGATCTGTCTCCCCGGAATAAAAGCAGATTGCAGCGGGGAGATAACGCTGGGAAGAACACAACGGCGAATACCTTCGCGGTAATCAGATATAACGCGTTAGAAACCGCAATAGGGCGGTAGTCATCTTATAACTATAGATGACGCATGTGACAAACACATATACCCACATTTTTTTTGGAAATTACCCGCATGCCCCCTGAAATAACGGCATTTTTCAAGTATGCATGCAGTTGATTTTCCCATTAATGGTGTTACCTTCTACCGATTTACTTTGTCCCCAAAGCTTCTCTTTCAGTATTCCCCTATTTTCTTGACCTCCCATATCCTCTCTTCCTTCCCCTGTCTTACTAACCATCACCACGAAGCTCCACCATGGCTCGATGGTGATCACCACAAAGCTTTTGTGGTGGAACCTTACCTCAGAGGTCCTATGTAGGATCTTATCAGAAGGAGATAATGCAAGGTTTGTCGGTAGCAAAGCCACACCTCCGAGCCATGGTGAAGGGTCAAGCAGTGGAGCACCATGGCAAAGCTCATGCCCAAGGCTCTGGCAGAGGAGTACCAATGCTAAACAGTTTATGTGGAATCGTATCTATGAGCTCCACCATAGGGCTTTCGCAATGAAGCACCACCTTGCGGTGGCTCTTGCCCCTGCTCCCCCCACCCACACCCACCCACCCAATAAAAAAGCAACCACAGTGGTCCTACAGGTTGAATGCTACCCAACACCCTTTGTCCTTATCATGCATGTGGACTCTGACGGTGTGCAATCCAAGTCGCTAACTAAGGACTCAGAGAGTGAAGGTCAAGACCGCCTCTAATGTATCCTTAGTCATATCAGCTTGTGTGAGAAAATAAGGAAGAGAAGGAAGATGAAAATAAAAGGGATGGGGAAGAAATTACAGGAAGTAGGAGTGCTGCTACATAAAATTCATACTTTTAGGAGTGCTGCTACATAAAATTCACATTTTATGTAGAAAAATGCAAACAGAGAAGCAACGAAGAACAACCTAAGCATAGGGGCACCTGGTTAGTTTCCAGAAAACATGGGGACATGTGTGAAATAAAAGAATGTTAGAGTATGCATATATCCCAAAAATGATTTTGTGGCATTGCCAAATAAAGTTCCGAGAGGATGGAGATTCAAGTCAACTCCTAACACTCGAGTCGAATAAGAGCAATTTTGTTATGTTAATATAGGATACCTTTGCTCTTTGGAAGACTTGATACCGGAGCCTTGGGAATCTCTGGTAGATCAAGACCACCTGGTTCGATGATTTCCTTCCCAGGCAACTTCTCATCCTTAGCATCTTTAATGGGTGGAGGAACACTCGGCATGTCTTCAAGAGCAAGCTACAAGTTCAATTTGCACCAATGTGAAGGAAATATAAGAAAATGAACATCAATTAAATTAAGCCAAGCAGCGTAATGAATATTGCACAAATCTATAAATATACCTCAGACTCCAAGTTCTCAAACTCTGCTTGAACCTCTTCCTCATCTTCGGGAGATAATCGTTCGCCCAAAATTGCATTTATTTCCTGAACACACCCGCAGAAATTCATTAAAGAACAACTCAAAACAACAAGAATGTTCTGCAAGAACAGTCATTTCAAAGAAGTGAACATGCAAAAATACAAGAAAAACAACTTTGATATATATATATATATATATATATTAGCACAACAGCATAATTGATTGTGATAAAATAGAACCTCATTTTCCATTCGACTATAGGTATAGGGAGGGCTATTTACCCAGATTCATCCCGTGCCTCCATTGCAATATGTAATGGGTCTTTTATTTGAAGAAAGAAAATGGACGATCATTGAAAATCGGTGATCATCAACAAATACTTTTGGATTACACAATCCCTTAATGAACTCCAACATAGTAAGGTTGTGTCTTTCTATTGTCCGTCTAAGCATGGGTAAAGGAAGACGGTTGTGTTAAATTGCCAACAACCAACGTAAAATCATGAGAAACCTTTTAGCAGGGAGATCACATACAAATAGAATTCATTGGCGGGTTCCTTACGCTGTAAGTTGTGAAACCAATGCAGTGAAAAGTTGACGACGAATATTCTTGTTACGAAATCCTTTGGTCACCTTATGCTGTCCAACTGCATTGATTTGATCTTTAAAAGGAAAAAAATAAGAAGCATCTTGAATATTGTAATGCACACACGTGAGTTGACTGCCTTCATATACAACTACTCCCTTCTCTTGTCACGGATGATAGAGAATTGCGACAGTGACTTGATCATGTCATGCCTCACTAGTTTTGCAATTAATTTTCGCATTCAAAGCATAGTTGCTGAGGTGGACCTGAAGCACCAAAGACCACCAAACGACTACTGGAAGAAGATGAAAAGTTTGGTTGGACCTGTGTTCTTTTGAGGTGGTTGACAGAACCATGGGAATAATGGAACACGTTGTGGTTGTTTCGAGGTTAAGAAGCCTATAGAAGATGTGTATTAGAATGCACTAACGAAAATGAGAGATAACATTAAAGAACAAGCACATCCTAAAAAATAAAAATTGGCAAAGCCTTCTCCCATTTTAAGTAGGGTCGGCAACATGGATTCTTACTCAAATCCAGGTTGAAAGATCCGACTATTCTATATGATGGTTGTCAGCTACCTAACGCAACCCCAACAATGAGGGAAATGAGCCCTCGTCCTTTGGGTGTTAGACACACTGCACTACCACCAGACCATTAAAGTGGATAAAAGCACATCCTAAAACATATCAAAAACTGTGAAGATAATCAATGAGATATAAGCCAACATGTTGATACTTGATATATGCACTTCACAAGACCGATGAAACTAGGATTTTAATTAAATATTTATATTTATTGTTTTATTTTAGAGCTTATGATAGTAATACTCATAGCTTATTACTTAAATTTAATATAACAATAAAAGCAAAAACTTGATACACGCTCTAACCTCATGTCGACAATATAAGAAGTGGTTGAAGCCATGGTATGAAAAGGCTAGTCATGAGGCGGTCGAGGCGGAACGGGGCAAGGCTTTTTAGCCTCAAGGCGCACACCTCGGATGGTATTGATGAGGCATATGCCTCAAAAGGTCGAGACGGTCCGAGGCGGTGAGGCGGTCGAGGAGGGGCAAAGCGTTCTATGAGGCGTTTTTTGGATTTTAAAGCATTTTCTAAGGATTTAAATTGTCTTATTGGTAGTTTTAGATGCTTATAAATGTATAATTATCTAGGATATATATATATATTGAGTCCCAAAAAAAGGGGGAGACACTCAGCGGTGTTCGCCCCAATTAATTAAAGAAACAGCAAAGTAAACAAGCGGTTTACAACGATAAACAAAAAGAAGCCATACAGGAAGCTAAACCAACACCCAATCATCTACCAATCTCGCACAGTGTACAAGGATGTTCTCCTTGTAAAAACGTTCTCCCGAGAATAGAGTTGCGTTTCTGCCCAACCATATCGCCCATAAACTCGCCACGGGCCATAGGAGCTCCCTCCTTTCTCTATTTCTGTTAGCCACCAACAAATCACAGAATGCCGCCAAGTCTGAAGTGCAAGCACAACCCACGGCCGCTTCTTGCCAAACCTCAATGACCTTTGGGCACGCGAAGAAGAGATGTTCAATGGACTCCACTGCATTTTCGCATAAGACGCATCTATCTGAGATATTGCCTAGCAACCTCGCGCAACGATCTCTTGTCATCAACCTCTGTCTACGAAAGAACCATAGGAAAAAGCCCAGACAGGGGGTTGGATGACTTCTTGGCTTTGCTCGATGCTGTGAGGGAGGTGGGGCGTCCTACGGGGGGGGCAGGACTACTGGTGTTGGCGGGAGGCTCCGTTCACGGTCAAGAAGGCCTTTGGGGCTATCTCTCGGCTGTCGTCATCGCAATCGGAGATTCTAATCCGGGATTATGCTTTCCTATGGGCTCTAAAGCTTCCTGAGAGAATTGGTTTCTTCCTTTGGCTGCTCAGGAGACAGAGGCTGATGACGAGGGACCGATGTGCCAGACTATTAGGTATCATATCTGACAGGTGCTTGCTATGCAATGAGGCGATTGAATCCGTCGAACACCTCTTCTTCTTGTGCCCCATGATGATTCAAGTTTGGCAGGGGGTTGGCTTGGACTGGTGCTGCATGAACGATCTCCAGACCTTCTGGAATGCGCTGTTGGCAAATAAGGATAGGCCGATGAAGGAGATGTTTTATCTCGTGGCCATACTGTGGGCGATTTGGCGGGGTAGGAATGATTTGTTGTTCTCGGGCCAAAGATTCTATAAGCATAACGTGGGGATTTTTGAAAAGCACTTGGTGGAGGATTAGGTGTTGTAATGGCTATGTAGTGTCGGTGTGTGGTTGTTTTTCCCCCTCTCTTTTTAACTTGGTCTTTTGAATAAAACCTTGGGGCGTGCACCATCGAGTGTCTCCCCCTCGTTTATGGATTTCAAAAAAAACCCAGATGCTCGGGGAGCCTCAGACCCCAAAAGAAACCGCAATCACGTACCAATATTTCCGATCGCTCGGGCGGGGGTCTACAAATTGCCCCATAAGCCTTTCTCGACGAGAAAGGACCCCCCCCTCGCCAGGCCCAATGGTCCCTCCCGACAGAAGGATGCCCGGCAACCCTGGTGGCGTCCAAAAGGCCGAGAAAATCCTCCAGCCTTTGATCAGAGAAATTAGCAAGGAAGGGCGGGAACCAACTCCCATCTGACCAGCAAGAGGCGACGCAGGCATCCTTATCAGCAGCTAGCGCGAACAGGAGAGGGAACCGTGAGCTCAAAGTCCCCCTCCCCCCCCGTCCAATCATCCTTCCAAAATCTGAAGGAACCTCTATTACCCAGCACCGGCACAAAAAGCGACAGATTTCTCGAAAAAAACCTCCAGCACCCCTCGGCAAAAGGGCGTTTGAGATCCCACCAAATCAGCCGGTGAAGGAGGTGCCCTGCTAGCACCGTGAATCTCACGCAGGATCTTGGAATAGAAGTCTTCACCAAGGCCCCAGATCCTGTTCGCCCACTTAAGAAGGAAAGCGTTATTAACGAGCTCCAATCTTCGCACGCCCAAACCTCCTTCACCCTTGCGCTGAGTAATCTCATCCCACTCTACCAAATGCATCCCTCCCGCAATTTCCCCATTTTTGCCTCATAAAAATCTCCGCATGAGCTTTTCGAGGCGATTGCCAATCCCCACTAGTAATCGACGATTAGACAAGAAATAAATCGGGATAGAGGAGAGCACCGCCTTGAGGAGGACGAGACGTCCCCCCTTAGAGAGGATGGCCGACTTCCGCCCGGCCAGCCTCTTCTCCACCTTCTCGACGACCACGAGCCAATCCCTCAGCCTAGTTCTTCCCGCAACCAGAGGCATCCCCAGGTAATCAATAGGCAAGGCTCCAGGATGAGAACCCAAAACACGACCGCATGCATCTGCGTCCTCCTCCGAAAGCCCAAAAGGGACCACCTTCGATTTGTTGACATTTTTGCATAAGCCCGATAGTTCGCTAAATAAGTCAAGGGTCGTCGACATCCCTGATACCTCCGCAAGGCCCCCCTCAATAAAAAAGATGGTGTCGTCAGCAAACTGTAACAATGGCATGCTCAGCCCGCCCTTGGAGTATCCCGCTGAGAGCCCGAACTCAACAAGGGGGCATCCCTGACGGAACCCCTTCTTGGCTGGAAGAGCCCCCCCTCCGGGCGGCCATTAATCATGATTGAGAAAGAGGTCGTGGTCACACAACGACGCATCCACGAGATCCATACCTCCGGGAACATTCTCCTCTGCAAAAACCGACCACAAGAATTTCCAGTCAAGGCAGTCATAAGCTTTTCCGAAGTCAACTTTCCATAGCACTCCATGCCTTCCCTCCTTCAACCAATCCGCCACCATCTCCGAGGCGAAAGTAATGGAATCCGCGATCTGCCTACCTTGAATGAAAGCCGTTTGCAACGGGGAGATGATTGAGTCGAGGACCCGAGCAAGCCGTAAAGCTAACACCTTAGCCACGATAAGGTATAGGCCGTTGGAAATAGCGATGGGACGGAACTCCTCAATTCGCTCCGCCGAGGAAGATTTAGGAAGCAGCATAATGATAGCCCTATTAATCCGATCAAAGCCCGCATTGCCATCACAGAACTCGACGATAACCTCCAGCACCTCCTCGCCAACCAAGTCCCAAAAGTCCCAATAGAAGGCCATCGGGAAGCCATCAGGAACCGGAGATCCATCCGCGGTCAAGTCCCAAACAGCCGCCTTAACCTCCTCCAGTGAAACCGCTCGCGTCAGGCCCTCACATAAAGTGGGCGGGAGTGGCGCCGCCCCAACCCCCGACCACCGATAGACCCTTGGGATGCACCTCGCCGAGAACTCCTTGAAGTGAGCGGTGATTGCACTCCCCATCTCCCTGTCCCCCACAAAACGACTGTTATTAATCGTGATGGAGCGCAAAAAAATTGAACACCGCCTTCCGCTAGCAACACGATGGAAGAACACAGTATTGGCATCCCCCTCCTTGAGCCAAGTTGCCCTCGATCTCTGACACCATTCAGTTACCCGCTTTTGATCTTCAGCCGCGATCCGCTTCAGCGCGAGAGAGCGCGCAAGCAATTCCTCAGGCAGGAGCTCCCTATCATTTTCCACGGCGTCAAGGCTGCTGACCACCTCCTCCGCCTCCGTCCTGGCGGCCAACCTCGCCGCCCTAGAATCCCTCTTGAACAAAGACAATCTCTTGCGCAAGGAAGTGAGTTTGTGAGCAAACATCGACACCGCGGAGCCCTCAACCTATATCTGGGACCAATGAGAAATCACCATATCCCTGAAGTTTTCCTCCAGCAGCCAGCAGCTCTCGTACCTAAAGAAACCCCTCGTCGTGGGTGCATCACCAGAATCCCATACGATAGGAGAGTGATCAGACAAGCTCCGAGGCCTAGAAGACGCAGTACAAAGAGGGAAACAATCAAGAAGTTCCGTAGATGCCAGGAATCTGTCAATACGAGAGTGGGAGTTTGAATTCCTCCACATGTAAGCGATATCCCCCGCCACCAAATCCTCGAGCGCCAAAGAATCCAAAATATCCGCAAAGTCCAGCGAGCCCGGGTCCTGACCTCCCCTGGACCGCGGCCTATCCGTTGTACGAAGCGTTACATTGAAATCTCCCCCAAGTAGCCACGGGATCCCCTCGAACAGCCAACTCGCCTCACGCAGATCGTCCCAAAGTTCTTTTCTTTTAACACGGCAACAAGGGCCGTATATACAAGAAAAAGCAATAGGCAAAGTAGAATCCACACGTACCAAAAGAACGGAGATTACATGTCTCCCCTAAACACCGAGTCCAAGACGAGAGCCGTAAACCTCCATGCGATAAGCAGTCCACCCGCCGCTCCCTCCGCATCAATAGCCCTGACCTCATCCAATCCTCCCGCACCAAACGACCGCCACAGAGCATCGTTAACCCCTTGCAGCTTCGTTTCTTGCAGCATAACGACATCGCAACCCCATTCTGTGAATCTTGATCCCATAATTCTCCTCTTGTCCGCCTCCCCCAACCCTCGAACATTCCAAGTAAGAATCTTCATAAGGAACCATCCCGGTGTTCCCCAAACCGAATCAGACCAGCGGTAGCCGCAACAGCATCCTTAAGAGTCGAGCATGACTGTGGCTCGGAGACCACCGCCCGAGTCCTGTTCCTCCTTCTGTATCTCTTTCCCAATCTTTTCTCTGACACACCTTCCGCATCACCAGCACCCTCCATCTCCAGAAGCGGCACAGCAGAACAAGAGGTAGAAACATGACCTGAGGCGACAGAGGAAGGGCCCTCCAACACGGGCACCGCGGAGCTGCTACGAAACCAATCCTCAGCACCCGAGGAGGTCCAGGAGAAACCAGGTCCCACCGAATAGGATATATATTTACAAGATGAATGCTTGGAATTTTAAGTTTATTCATATTCATATTGAGCAATAAACTTGTCTAATTTTTTCAAGAAACTCTTAATATTGCACTTTTAAATACACAATTCATAAAGCTTAAAGAAACGTTAATGTTAAGAGAGGTGACATAATGAGCGATGTAATATACCAGCTAGAAAAAAAAGATTAGATTCAAGGCAAGTCAATGGTGTAAATTTTATATATTAATCATTACAAGTACATCTAATCATATTTTTTATGCAATACAATATTTTTAGCGAAAAACATGTAGTCTTTGATACTTTAATGACAATTACAGCCAATGATTCTATTTTTGATTGGGTAGAAATTTAATAGATAGGTTCATGGAATTTACATATCCTTTCTTTCACGTTCTTATCTTCGTAATTTCATCATATATTACAGTGTTATATATTATATGTATGTCAATTAAGATAATTTTATCAGCAAATATATTTATTATACTTTTTGTAAGTATTTTCCTATACAAACTTAGGCTTACGCCTCGACCGCCTCGAGGCTACGCCTCGCCTCGCCTCCAGGGAAAACGCCTCATTCCGCCTTTCGTTCTTTCAAACCTTAGCTGAAGCCTGAAAAGATTAAGAAGGATCTCGAGTTTCAAAAGAATTACATAAAAGAGGTGTATTGGGTATTGTTGAGAGATTTATGTAGTCGGTAACTGTTTATCATTTTCTATTTCCGTAATTACTACTTATGTAATTTACCCATAGGCTTTCCTCTATATAAGAGAGACTAGGGTTCTTTGGAAAAACAAGACAATAATTTCCACCAACATGGTATCAGAGCCAAAACCCTGAAACCCTTCTCCTCACCTGTCGCCCCTCCTCTCTATCCTCGGCACCACCCCCATCGCCTCCTCTCCTCGTCGCCTCCTCTCCCCGGTGCCGCCAACCCCCTCCCGCCGCCGTTACCTCTCTCCGGCGCCGCCACCTCTCTCCCGCTGCCTCTCTCCCATCGCCACCCCCTCCCGCCGCCTCCACTCGTCGGCTATCTCCCGCCGCCACCTTCCACCTTCTCCGCGGCCATCTTCTATGCTATCTCAATGGATTTGAGTGCGTAAAGTCTACAAACGCACTCAAATCCTATGAAGTTTATGTAGACGTCTTTCTTTTGGTCTACAAATCCTAGTTTTTTTATCTCCGACGATATGTCAGAACACAAAGTCGATGTGCCCTCCATAGACGCGTTCAAAGGTCCCGCGCCAATAGTCAAAATGGATGGGACGAACTACAAGCTCTGGTCGATGCAGTTCATGAGCCTCATGAAGTCGAACGGTAAGAAGCGCATTCTTACCGAGGAAGAGCCGGCAGAGAAAACTGGAATTTATGCCTCCTAGGAGGCCGATGATTCATATGCCAAGGTCTAGCAATCAGATACGTTATCGATGGAGATTGCTAATGATGTTCTCCATCAGCCCACCGCTAAGGCGATGTGGGACATACTGGCGACAACATGTTCGTAGGTGCGAAATGAGACAAAGATGTTACAGCTACAACACGACATCTTCACAATGAAGCAGAATGGACGGCCACTCCATTCCCTGTATACATCCCTACGGGGGATGTTTGAGACCGGCAGCTCAGTCGAATCTCTGTCTCCTCCAGTGCTTCTACTCAACCACCCTCGGTGATGGTTGCGTCTAGAGGAAGAGGTGGTTCGTTTTCATTCTGTGGTCGTGGACCTCGTGGTCGAGGTGGTCGTTTTCGCCGGCCATGCACTTTTTGCCATCGCACATGTCATACTGAGGATACATGTTATTCTAAGCACGGGTTTCCAGCATCGGTGCGAGTAGCCGAGCATGTTGCATCTCCGCCAGCGTCTACTTCAGATCGGAGATTTGAGGACCTCGTTGCGAGATTGAGAGATATTATGCCTCATGTATCTACAGATTCTTCAGGAGGTTCTTCAGATATTCCAGCTTCAGCATCTGCCAGTACTTACGCCTCTGCTAGCAACTCAGGTAGTGCTTGTGCTTTTCCATCATATCATAGTTCAGATGTCTCAGATTGGATCATGGACTCGGGTGCAACACACCATCTTTGCCGGGACAGAGATAGACTCGTGTCATACAGGGAGATTCCAACATGACGGTCTGTGGTAATAGTTGATGGGACTCATTCACCCATCATTGGACAGGGGGAGATTACTTTGTCGCCTTTCATGTATCTACAGAATGTTCTACATGCACCTGATTTTTCGATGAACTTGCTGTCTATTAGTCAAATTACAAAGGAATTGCACTGCTGTGTCATATTTGACCCATCTTCTCTTATATTTCAGGACATCCTAACGGGCAGGGTGATTAGCTAGGGTTCTGAGCAGGATGGTCTCTATCGTCTGGTCCGGAATTCCTATGCTGGTGTCTCCTCTTATTCAGCCGGATCAGTCTCTCTATATACATGGCATCTACGCTTTGGTCACCTCCCGCTTCAGAAGATGCATCATCTCTTGCCTCAGATTTCCCCGAGTTGCTTCAAGTGTAAAGTCTGTCAATTGGGCAAGCACCATCGAACGAGTTTTCCTAGTCGTCAGTGTCGAAGCAGTAGCTCCCCGTTTGATTTAATTCATGTCGATATTTGGGGTCCGAGTCGTGTTCCTGATCACCAGGGATACAGGTTATATCTTGCAGTCGTTGATGATTTCTCTCGTTTGTCGTGGGTCTTTTTGATAAAGAATAAATCTGAAGCAGGGAATGTTATTCGAAATCTTATAATTGAAGTGCAAAATGTTTTTTCCTTTCATGTTAAATATGTTCGTACGGACAATGCTTTGCAATTTTGCACTCGGTCTCTCTCACACTTCTTCTCGTCAAGAGGCATTATTCATCAAACTACATGTGCTTACACATCTCAGCAAAATGGAGTCGCAGAGAGAAAACATCATCTTCTTGATATTACTCGAACCCTACTTATCCAGAGTTATGCACCTATTTCCTTTTGGGGAGATGCAGTACTTACAGCCTGTTATATTGTGAATCGTATGCCCTCCTCCGTAATTAGTGAGCAAATTCCTCTTTCTGGTGTCTTTCCCGACAAGGAATTATTCTCACTTACCCCTCGTGTGTTTGGTGTTGTGGCCTTTGTTCACCACTTGTCCTCTGGATTTGACAAGCTCTCACCTAGGGTTGTCAAGTGTGTCTTTGTGGGTTACTGTCGGACTCAGAAGGGCTACCGTTGCTATGATCCTGTCAACAAGAAATACTTTGTCAGTGCTGATGTTGCATTTTTGAGTTTGTTATGTACTTCTCACCTGCAGGCGACAGGTTGGCATCATCTACTTCTACTGATGAGGTTTATGTTATACCTCCTCCTACTCCGAATCCACCAACGTATGTTCTTGTCCATGTTGTCACACCAACATCATCTGAACCATGGAAGGCCGTATCGATATCGATATCGTTTCGATATCGTATCGATATGATATCTCGACGATATATCGACGATATATCGACGAAATATTGCCCATATCGACGAGCCTTTGTGAAGAAAATGCCTGGAAATCGGGATATATCGCAATATCAGTGTCCATATCGATATACCGGCGATATATCATAGATATATCGCCGATATTTCCTTCCATGATCTCAACCACTACCACCACCCCCGCCACCACCACCAAGACCAAATGTCTCGCCCCTACCTAAATATTACACACGTCGGTCGGGTCCTGCTTATGTTGCACGTCAGTCATCCCATGCTCCTCAGGTATGTTCAGATGCTATTAATAATGATGGGTTGGATAGTATGCATGTGCAGGGATCATCATTGCAGGAGGAATGTGAACCAATGAGGACAGTGGGTGATGATCTGGATGTTCCTACTGCTATACGGAAGCAGAAACGGTCTTGTGCATCATATCCCCTTGCCTCCCAGGTTTCTTTTCATCGTCTTACAGGGGATTTTCAGAAATTTGCTTTGGCTTTGTCGACCATGGAGATACCACGGAATTATCAAGATGCCTTGAAGATTGACTGTTGACATTCTGCTATGGAGGAGGAGATGGTTGCCCTACAGTCACGGGGTACATGGAGCTAGGTTCCTGCTCCCTCAGAAACATATGTCGTTAGCTCCAAATGGGTGTTCACAGTTAAGAATCATGCAGATGGTAGTCTTGACCGTTACAAGGCAAGGCTAGTGATGCGAGGCTTCACTCAGACATATGATGAGGATTATATGGATACTTTTTCACCTGTTGCTCGTCATTCCACCCTTCGTATCCTACTGTCTGTTGTTGTGGTACGTGGTTGGCCCTTGTTTCAACTTGATGTTAAGAATGCCTTCTTGTATGGTGATCTGCAGGAAGAAGTCTACATGCAGCAGCCCCCGGGGTTC
Source organism: Ottelia alismoides (assembly GCA_037367405.1). Classification (NCBI taxonomy): domain Eukaryota; kingdom Viridiplantae; phylum Streptophyta; class Magnoliopsida; order Alismatales; family Hydrocharitaceae; genus Ottelia; species Ottelia alismoides. The sequence continues at coordinate 109,630 of JAZKJV010009595.1, read as the reverse complement.
GCTGCTGAGGGGGAGAATCATATGGTGTGTAGACTTCATAAAGCAATATATGGTCTTAAACAGAGCCCAAGGGCGTAATTTTAGAAGCTTCCCCATCTGATTGAACAACAAGGATTCAAAAGATCAAATGCGGATCACTCGTTGTTCATCCAGAAGACTCCAAGAGGTACAGTTGTCATCATGGTGTATGTTGATGACATTTTGATTACAGGAGATGATGCTTAGGGGATAAAGATGACAAAAGCATTTTTGGGCCGTCAGTTTGTTACAAAGGATCTGGGTACTCTACGATATTTTCTGAGGTTGGAGTTTGCTAGGATTACACAGGGTCTTGTGATGACCCAAAGGAAATACATTACAGATTTGCTTGTTGAAACCAGTATGGTTGGGTGTAGACCCGCGAGTACTCCTATGGATCCAAGCATGAAATTATATGATAATGATACCGAGGAAGTTGACAAGAGAAGATATAGAGAAATGGTGGGTAAGCTACTCTACATTACTATACTCGACCCGATATTGCCTTTGCAGTTAGTCAAGTTAGCCAGTTCATGGAACAGCTGAGACAGGTGCATATAGATGTTATATATATGATATTGAGGTATCTAAAGTCGTCGCCTGGCACAGGATTGCTATTTAAAAGGGAAACAAATTTATCTGTTTCAGCATGTGCGGATGCGGATTATACATGATGCCCTAAGGATCGGAAGTCTACTTCGGGCTTTACAGTTTTTGTAGGCAGCTCGCTGGCTTCTTGGAAAAGCAAGAAACAAACTGTTATGGCTAGATCTAGTGTTGAATCTGAATACAGGGCCATGGCACAAGCAAGTACAAAGATGATGTGGGTTCGAGCTGTACTAGACGATTTGCATATAGATGTACCTCTACCCATGCAGCTACAGTGCGATAACCAAGCCGCATTGTTCATTGCCAATAATCCTGCCTTCCATGAAAGAACAAAACATATTGAGGTAGATTGTCACTACACCAGAGATATGATCCAGAAAGGCCTAATTTCTACTTCACATGTGAGTTCAGGGGAGCAGACAGCTGACATCTTCATGAAGCCATTGCTCAGAGGACCATTCCAGAAGTGTTCTTCCAAGCTGAGCATGATTGATACCTATGCTCCATCTTGAGGGGGAGTGTTGAGAGATTTATATAGTCGGTGTACTGTTTATCATTTTCTATTTCTGTAGTTACTACTTATGTAATTTACCCATAGGCTTTCCTCTATATAAGAGAGCCTAGGGTTCTTTGGAATAACAAGAGAATAACTTCCACCAACAGATATCAATATTATTTTTAGTAGTAATATTAACATTGTCTAAATGCTCTATATAACCATATTAAAATTATTTCCCTAATGTTTTATGCAATTTTCAGTTTTATCAAGAAGTTTATTGCTTACATATGGAAGAGTGGTTATAATAAATGAGAGAAATAACACCCTCAGAGGATGGCTGCATAGCATAGTTGTACAGATTTATTAGTTAATTAACATAACCTTGTAAGTAATTCATGTTATTTCTTTTTAAGCCAAATGGTGGATGTTGTATGGTGTACATGCTCCGCATTTTGGAAAATCTACCATCAAAGTTTTATTATAAATGACACCTACAGGAGGACCCGAGATAAATTGAAGCACCTCAACTTGATCAATTCACAAAAAAGAAACAAGTGTCGGGAAAAATTACGATTTAGTCAGTGTTTGCTATAGTATCGCACTGAAGATAAAGCATATAATAGAACAGCGTAACAAGATTATACGGATCCGATAGATGTCGTCAACTTATTCAAGATCCATGATGTTGAAGAGAGTAGGATGTCCTTAGATGATGGAAGGAAAGCAACGAACATCGTGTTCTCGACGAAGGAGAAAACCAACTCCAACAATCACTCAACACTACAGATAGGTGGATGTTGATGACAACATGACCAGATCGAAACGTAAAAGTGTCAGTCCTCTTGGCATCAAGAGTGATCATGACCGGTCGGTCCTTTACATTCTAGGTTGAAACTTGAAAGGCAATAGTAGTGATGATGAAGACACATATGAGACCATTAAAGAGGTGAGCAGTTATAGTGTGCATGCAACTTCTAGTAATGGTGGCATAGGGCCACCTCCAACTGACAGACAACCGCTAGAATCTAGACGAGAATATATAGAACAACATAAAAATGCACATGGATAATATGTGCCAAGTCTATAGCTAGTGTACAATAAATATGGATCCTATGGAAACTAAATGGTGAAGCCTTCTCCCACTATAAGTAGGGTCAGCTACATGGATTCTTGCTTAAATCCATGTTAAAAGATTCGACTATTTTTTACACTGGTTGTCAACTACCTAACGCCACCCCCACAAGGGGGAATTTGAACCCTAGTCTTTTGGGTCCTATGGAAACTATGGGTATAAATAGTATTTGTTTGGTGACCATGGGACTTCTATGGAAATCTTTCAACTCTTTCAACTGACAATGCTGATTTTTCTACCATATCAAAACATTTTACTTTAGAAAACTAAAATTTATAGATCCAATGTCGCATTCAGTAAAAAAAATTATGATACATGTACATGATGTATTCAATGTGAACAAGCTTGTCCTACGAATGTGCCAGATGATACCTTGGAGTTGATATAAAGCTAAGAAAATTACTTCAGTGGAATTTACTTGTCCAAATCAAATCCTCCGAGCGGGGACTATGTAGACTGTAAGAGATGCGAATCTACTTGTCCAATAGATTTTTTGACTGTTCATGTTTATTTATGGTTGGAGGATTTGATTTCTTCGGTGGAATTTCTTAGTGTTGGAATATGTGATTCTCAATACAAGGATGCATCATCATCCTCGCCCTTCTGTTATGGATCAAGTTCTTATCAACAAGAACCCTGATCAGATCATTAAGAATCATCATATCATGATGGTAGCATTTTTTCTCAACACTTTCCCATGCATTCAGTTCATCTACCTCTCGCCTCTTAAGGATATGGATATGATTATGGTGGTCCTAGTGGAGGAATGGAAGAATCTTATTTTATCTACAATGAGGCAAGAGGTGGACAAGGTTATGATTTTTATCCGGAATACTTTTTGAATGAAGCTAGTTAGCACGCTCCACCGCTATCATCAGAAGCTTAAGCTGCTCCTCCATCACATGCTCAAGCTGTTACACAAGGATGATGATCCCCATCAACATCCTCACCATATGCAAGTTCTAATGGTGAAGCCTTCTCCCATTATAAGTAGGGTCGGTTACATGGATTCTTGCTCAAATCCATGTTGAAAGATTCGACTATTTTTTACATTGGTCGTCGACTATCTAACACAATCCCCACAAGGGAGATTTGAACCAGGGTCTTTTGGGTGGTAGGCACACTGCACTACCATCAGACAATTTAAGTGGGTACTAAATGCATCATCAAAATTTTACACCGCTCGTTAAGACATGTGTCAAGGAGAGTAGATATCCATGCATCAAAATGTTCCAAGCAGTTTCTGAACAAAGATATAGGCAAATTGTCATGGACTACATAAGCATATGCTCATACATGATATGGGAAGACTATTGCAAATATGTTGAATGATCTTGCACTATTGGCATTTGCCTTTCATACTACATTGCGCTTGTCAACATATCATGCTTCCTCCAACAGCTCTTGCTTCTCTTGTGCAAAATAGTAGGCAGTGGGATACCAACCTTGGTTGTTCTGCTTAGCCACCATATGCAATTACATGGTTTTACCTGTCAATCACGAACTCAAATGGATTTTACATGTGGCTGAGGTATGCTAAGTTGTGGCAGAATTAAGCATTATCTAACAAACTCACTCAATTGTGCTTATTGGATGGCATGTACCACTGCCTCAAGTACTCTTTTAGTGTTGCATTTATCTGCTCTATCTATTCATTCGTCTATGAGTAGTTACTGTAGAGAATTTGAGTCCAATCCCATCATCTCGAACAAAGTCATTCGGAAGCATGTCATCAACGCGACCAAGAAAGTAGAAGTCTAGATCCAGCAAAATATTCATTCTGATGATAAATCACTAATCATATATCCGAACTTTAAGCATGTTTTCTTCTTTCTCCTTTGTTTATCAAGACTATTTTATGTTATCTCATGTAAGGAGACTGATATGTGCCATTTTTCGCGCTTATATCGGTATGATAATAGGTATATTAATATAATGAATATTTTTAGTTTATTCACATTCCTAATAATAGTTTAATTATTTTGATTATGCATTAGGATATATTTGAGATTCCTCGTTGAAGCTCACTGTTTTCATCTTTTTAAGACTTTTAGAACGATTTTGGATAATGTCAACATGCCCCAGCATATCCATATTCAAACTTAGTGAAACGACATATACACTGGTGGGTTAAACATGCCGAGCTCGTTTCATATTGAACATATATGGAAATTTGAAAATTTTTTATAAATTTAAAATTTTGAATTATTAGATCATAATTATAAATGTTTGTAAAAAATGAATGGAATAGATTTCGCAAAGATTTGAGAGAGGAAGGAAAAAGTATAGGATGAGTTTGAATCATCTCTATACTCCACCTACCATTTCATTTTTTGTTTTTCTAAAAGGTTTCAAAAATCTAACTTTATGAATTGAATTCCTCTTACTAACTAATTGTTAGTCAAAAAATCATATTGATGAAATATATGGTATTTTTACACTTGTGCCCCTCAGAGTTTTTGCAAATACATGTATGCCTCAAGCTTTTTTGAAATAACACTTGTGCCCCAACCTTCTTGGACCATTAACGGTTATGCACCTTGAGTTAGTTGTCGTACATTCCCCTCGCACCTGGATGTTAACTTATGGGCACAAACATAATAGCAAAGAAAAGAGAAGGGTACAAGTGTATATTGTTCCTCCTACTTCGTTTTCTTACTTTTTTTATCCTTCCTATCCCGACCCCCTCCTCCTCGTTGCCCCCCTCCTCCCCACCCCTAACCCCATTAGCCCCAACCTCCTCCTCCTTGCTCGGCACCCACCTCCCCTCCGCCCCCAAGTTGAGATATGCACACATGCTTCTTGGCAGCAGCATTATCATCCTAGGCTGGAATAGTTCTTGATATTTTCATTGGCTCTGCTGCAATTTCTGTAATTTCCGTTGATGAAATTATCAAACATTGAATCCCAGTTGCACTCGAATATACGACCTCATTCAGAAGGATGTAAGCACATGGCACAATTATGGAGTTTTCTGATGTGGGTTGTGACCAAAATTTATCTTTGTTAAGTCTTGTAACTCTCAGAATGCGGATGCTTCAGCTTCGAGGGTTGATGCCACATTCACCTTTCTTGGTAGAGGAACATAAGCATGCTCTAACATTCCCATTTCTTCAGCAACCTTCGCATGGTTTGTCTCTCCAGAGCATCATGACTACTATGGTGGAGGGTCATTGTTCTATGAAGCCTATGGATATCGTACTTAGACAGTTATTTGGTAGAGGCTCAGGGTGGGGGAAAGGCGAGGAATGGGAGCGGCGGGGGCTGCAGGACGAGGGGGCGGAATGACTGTCAGGAGCTATGCAGCGATGGGCTTTAGGCGAAGGGGTGTGCTTGAGGCGACAGGAAGAGAGGAGCTGCAATCTTAGGGTGGGCTCGAAGCAGAGGGGACTCTAAGCTCGCGACTGAGGGGGCAAAAGCTGTGTCATTGTGTTGCCAGCATGATTAATGAAAAAGATGACAAAGGAGGGATACACATTTTATAAAATAGATCAAGATACTTTAGTTTAAATAAACTGTGGTCTAATTAACCTGATATATATCCAACCTAATGGAAAGGCACAACTATTAGGCGGTGGAAAACGAAAGGACACAAGTGTTATTGCAAAAAAGGTAAGGGCGTAAATGTATTTGTTGAAACTCGAAGAGGGACAAGTTTAAAAATCACAAACCATAGAAATGAGTGGGTAAATCGAGTTCTCTGACAATTATAATACTGATAGACTAAGATTAAGCATGATGTACATTTTTTTGAAGAGCATGAACTATTATCTGCATATCAATGATTAGATCCATAAGATTTGATTTCAAAAATATTTCTCTTAGATCCTCATAATAGTCATAATGGTTAGAATAAATATGATTTAAATTATAATACAATAAAAACAAAAAGAGAGAAGAATAATAATAAGAAGAAGTGTAGTTTAGATATGTTTTTGATTCACATTGCAATTCATTCCTCGGTCTTCTCACATACTGGAGGAAGGGAAATGAAAACCTCTTTTCTCTCAAGTTTGCGCCCGCGATCACTCACTTCCGGAGGACATCCTACCTTCACAATTCTGCTAGTATATATCTAGCACTCAAACTTTAGCAAACAACAAGCAAGAGTTGTGCTGGGTTGTAGAGCTTCTGGAAAGAGGACTTAATATCCCCTTTCTATTTTTTAAATAGAAATCCTAATTTTAGCGACTCGGGCAGCCGCATTATTTCAACAAGTACAAAAGGGGCCCTCCGAAGAGAAGTACAAGATAAGAGTGAAAACAAGTTACAAAATGGCCCATTATCAACAGCCGAGTGAGAGGACCATCTGCTAATGATTGTGTCTTCCACCTCGAATTGGTGGAATCTTGTCTTGTCGGCCTGGGTTAACAACATCTGCATCTTGATCAGCATCGGAGTCAATGTGAATGACATCTTCTTCGTCCCGGCGATGCAAGTCTTTTACTTGAAGTGGCTATTCAACTAGAATTAAGGCCCTTTCTATGTTAGGTCGTGTCCAAAGAGCGCTTTTCTTTCCCAGAGTTTTCCTCACGTGCAGCGGTCCTTTTACAACCCGTTTGACAGGCAGTATAAAAGGTGGTGGCTTGATTACCGAACAGAGGTGCCTACAGACAGTTAGGGACACAATACCCAAACCAGCTTGTATTTCCTTGGAATGATTGTGGCATCGGCACCTAAGAAGTCAACACCAGCATGCGAAATGGCTAGAGTGAAATCATCTAAAATATGGAGTATAGCGTCAAACTTCCATTGAAACAGCTTCCAGACAATGTCCCCTTCTAAAAAGTTTACTGTTGGAATAACACATACCCCCAGGTCCATGAAGATTTGTGGTTTGTAATCAAGGAGATCTTCATCATCTTAAGCAGGATCACCAGCAGAAAGGTCCCACCAGTGTGGGTCTGGGGCATACTGCCGATCAGGCTTTAGAAAGGAACTTCGGAGAATATCTAAGAGGTTCAGTGCAGTGTTAAATGTAGGAAACTGAAGCTTGTGTTTCTCGGTCAATGCCAAGAAGTGAATCCATAGCGCTTGATAATCACCAATTGAGGTTAGAAGGTGTTTGGATCAATCTTCAAGGATACTCCAAGTCATCAGATCCATGTAAAAACTATGGCATGTCCGGATATATACCTTCCAATCAGCACTAGCACGCTTAGAGTAAAAGTGAAGGACTTCCACTATGAGGTGAAGCAGACGATTGATCCGAGATTCTAAATGCTGAAGGCATCCTAAAAATACAGAAATATTTTGCTGTCTCGTACTCAGCAGTCAGGCAAAGGTGATTCTCACAGCATTCAGGATTCAAATATATGTCAGTTGATTAAAAGAGCTTGCATTATATCACAAAGCTATAACCATGAAAGGCGGAATGATCTCGTGGAAATGCATCTCGCAATTCTTGATTTCTCAGGCAATGTTTCAAACACATTGCCCGCATCTTGAGCAGAATCCAAAGTATCCATCTGCATTGGAAAGTCGCCCTGATGATACAAGCACCAAGTGAGAAGAGGCGGGGTGAGATCACACAAGCAGCAGCAAACGCCTGATTCACCCAACCACCTCCATCTGTCCGGAGACTAAGCGTCGCCCGTGGGGTGCCGAAGCATCTCTTCTTCGGGGCAGTTATATAAGTGCCCCATAACGCCTGGACCTCACCTATTTACCACCTATTGTTTTTTTGAAAGCCAAAAACAGGGGGAGACACTCAGTGGTGTTCGCCCCATTTATTTATTAAAAAACAAAGTAAACAGGGAGTTTACAAAGGTAAGGAGAAAAACGAAACAAGCAAAGCAACTACAACACCCAATCATCAACTAAACGCGCACACTGCATCTCCACGTTTTCCTTGTAAAAGCGTTGTCCCGAGAAAAGAGCTGCATTTCTGCCCAGCCATACTGCCCACAATGTTGCCACAGGCCTAAGGATCGCCCGCCTCTCTCTTTCTCTGTTGGCCACCAACGAACCACAAAAGGAAGCCAAATCGGAAGTGCACACCCAAGCCATTGTTGCATCCTCCCAGATCACAGTCACCTTAGGGCATGAGAAGAAAAGGTGCTCAAGGGACTCCACCGCATTGTCGCACAAAACGCACCTATCAGAGACGGAGCCAAGTTGCCTAGCGCAACGATCTCTCGTCATCATCCTTTGCCTACGAAACAGCCAGAGGAAGAATCCAATCCGTTCAGGGAGCCTTAGGCCCCAAAAGAAACCGCAGTCACGAATCATATTCTCCACCGCGAGGGCGGGGGCCTACAGATCGCCCCATAAGCCTTCTTCGCCAAGAAAGGGCCCATCTGCCAGGCCCAGTGATCTCTTCCCACAGTAGGGTGCCCCACATCCTTGATAGAGTCCAGCAAGGCAAGAAAGTCCTCGAGTCTTTGATCAGAGAAATTAGAAGAGAAAGCCGGGAACCAACTACCATCAGACCAGCAAGAGGCGACCCGAGCACTTCTATCAGCCGCCAGAGCGAACATGCGGGGGAACCGCGAGCTCAAGGGCCCCCTCCCCGTCCAATCATCAGTCCAGAATATGAAAGATTCACCATTACCAAGTACCGGCCTAAACAATGATAAAAACCTTGAGAAGACCTCCAACACCCCCTTCCAAAACGATGAGGGAGATCCCACCAGATCAGCCGCCAACGGAGGCGCCCCATTGACACCGTAAATCTTGCGCAAGATCTTGCTAAAGAGGTCCTCCCCTGGGCCCCATATTATGCTGGCTCATTTAAGAAGGAAAGCGTCATTTACATGTTCCAAACTCCGCATCCCCAAACCTCCTTCGTTCTTGTGCCGCGTGATTTCACCCCACTCAACCAAGTGCCCCCCCCCCCGACTCCTCCCCTTGTTTGCCCCATAAAAACCTCCGCATAAGCTTCTCCATGCGATTGAGAATCCCCTTCGGCAGCCGACGATTAGACAAGAAGTAAATTGGGATAGAGGAGAGGACCGCCTTCAAGAGGACAAGGTGTCTCCCCTAGATAGAATGGCCGATTTCCAACCAGCCAGCCTCGTCTCCACCTTCTCCACGACCTTGAGCCAATCCCTCAGCCTAGATCTTCCCACTACCAAGGGCATCCCCAAGTAGTCAATAGGCAGAGAGCCGCACTCAGACCCCAAAACCCGCCCACATGCGCCCGCCTCCTCCGCCGAAAGACCAAAAGGGACCACCTTCGACTTGTCCACATTCTTGAAGAGACCCAACATCTCATTGAATAGATCGAGGGCCATAGACATGCCCGAGACCTCCGCGAGGCCCCCCTCAATGAAAAAGATAGTGTCGTCAGCATATTACAACAAAGGTATCACCATACCACCCCTAGAGAACCATGCCGATAATCCGCATTCAACAACCCGGCAAGCAATGTGAGCAAGGACATCCGCAGCGATGACAAACAGAAGGGGAGCAAGGGGGCAGCCCCGACGCACCCCCCTACGCGGCTGGAAGAAACCCCCTTCCGAGCGGCCATTAATTAAGACCGAGAAAGAGGTCGTGGTTATACAACGACGCATCCAAGAAATCCAAGCCTCCGGGAAACCTCTCCTTCTCAAAATCGAGCAAAGGAACTTCCAGTCAAGGCAATCATAGTGTGTTTTTGCTTCCTGGTACTTTTCCCTTTTGCTTTGAATAAATAAATTTGGGGCGGACACCACCTAGTGTTTCCCCCTTCCTTTTAGACTTCAAAAAAAAGGCAATCATAGGCTTTCGCGAAGTCAACTTTCCATAGCACACCATGCCTTTCCCCCCTCCAATCCGCAACCAACTCCGAAGCAAGTGTAAGGCTGTCTGAGATATGTCTTCCTTGTATAAAAGCTGATTGTAGCGGGGAGATGATGGAATCAAGAACCCGACCAAGCTGCAAAGCAAACACCTTCGCCACAATAAGGTAGAGTGCATTAGAAATAGCAATGGGGCGGTAATCTTCAATCCACTCGGTCGAAGCGGACTTAGGAAGCAGAACAATCAGAGACTTATTAATCCGTTCGAAGTCAGCATTTCCACCACAGAATTAGGTGATGACCTCCAACACCTCATTGCCAATCAGATCCCAAAAATCCCTGTAGAAGGCCACCGGGAAGCCATCCGGCCCCGGAGCCCCATCCGCGTTTAACTCCCACACCGTGCCTTTCCCCCCTCCTCCAATCCGCAACCAACTCCGAAGCAAGTGTAAGGCTGTCTGAGATATGTCTTCCTTGTATAAAAGCTGATTGTAGCGGGGAGATGATGGAATCAAGAACCCGACCAAGCTGCAAAGCAAACACCTTCGCCACAATAAGGTAGAGTGCATTAGAAATAGCAATGGGGCGGTAATCTTCAATCCACTAGGCCGAAGCGGACTTAGGAAGCAGAACAATCAGAGACTTATTAATCCGTTCGAAGCCACCATTTCCACCACAGAATTAGGCGATGACCTCCAACACCTCATTGCCAATCAGATCCCAAAAATCCCTGTAGAAGGCCACCGGGAAGCCATCCGGCCCCGGAGCCCCATCCGCGTTTAACTCCCACACCGTCGCCTTAACCTCCTCCAGGGAAACTCCCTGCGTCAACCCATCACACAACGAGGGCGAAAGTGACGTAGCCCCAACCCCCGACCACCTCCAAATACTTGGAATATTCCTCGTCGAGAATTCCTTGAAGTGAGCGGCGATTGCTCTCCCCATCTCCCTGTCACCATCCACACGAAGGCCATTAATCGTGATCGAACGCAAAGTATTTGAGCGACGCCTTCCGCTTGCTATGCGATGAAAGAATGACGTATTAGTGTTCCCCTTCTTCAGCCACGTAGTCCTCGATCTTTGACGCCACTCAGTGACACGCTTGAGATCCTTAGCCGTGATTTGTTTCTGGGCGAGCGAACGCGTAGCCAACTCATCCACCGACAGCTCCCTATCATCCTCCAGAGCATCAAGTCTGCTGACAACACCCTCAGCCTCCGGCCTGGCAGCATGCCTCGCTGCCCTGGACTCCCTCTTGAAAGAACTCAACCTCATGCGTAAAGATCCGAGCTTGTGGACAAACTTGGAAACCGCGGACCCATCAACCTGCACGTGGGACCAATGAGAAGCCATCAACTCCCTGAAGTTGTCCTCCAATAACCAACTCCTCTCATACCTAAAGAAACCCCTCACCGCGGTTGGATCCCCGGAATCCCACAAAATTGGTGTGTGGTCAGACATGCTCCGCGACCGAGCAAGCACAGAAGAAAGCGGGAAACAATCAAAAAGCTTCGTAGATGCCAGGAATCTATCAATACGGGAGCGAGAATTTGAATTCCTCCACGTGTAGGTGACATCCCCTGCATCCAAAACCTCCAGAGCCAACGAATCCACGATCTCAGCAAAACCCAAAGAACCCGGGTCCTGACCACCCATGAAATGCGGTCTGTCGGACGTTCGAAGGGTAACATTGAAGTCCCCCCCCATGATCCATGGGATTCCCGCAAACGCCCTACTCGCCTCCTGTAAATCCTCCCATAATTCCCTCCTTTGAATATGACAGCACGGCCCGTAGACACAAGAAAATGCAACAGGCAAAGAAGAGCTGGAACATACCAACAAAACCGAGATGGCATGCCTCCCCCGCAGAACCGAGCCAAGAGCCATAGTCGAGGATCTCCACGCAATCAGCAAGCCACCAGTCGTACCCTCCGCATCGAGAGCCCTGACCTCATCCACCCCTCCCGCACCGAACGATCTCCAAAGAACATCGTTGACCCCTTGAAGCTTTGTTTCATGCAACATGATGACATCGCAGCCTCATTATATGAATCGCGACCTCATAGTCCTCCTCTTGGCCGCCTCCCCAAGCCCCCGCACATTCCATGATAGAATCTTCATAGGGAATCATCGCGTTGCCCCCCAATTCGGACCACCCCAACGGTCGCCGCAACGGACCTCTTAAGTGTCGAGCAGGATTGTGGTTCGGAGCTCGCCGTCCGAGTTCTATTCCTCCTCATGTATCTCTTCCCCGGCCTCTTATCAGAAGTTCCTTCAGCAGTACTAGCACCCTCCAACTCAAGGATGGTCACAGATGGAAGAGAGGGAGAAACATCACCGGACGCGACGGAAGAAGGGCCCTCAACAGTGGGCAAAGCCGAAGCGCATAAAGACCATCCCTCAGATCCCATGGAGGCACAAAAGAAGCACGGCCCCACGGAAGGGGTAACCGCAGCCGAGTTGAAACAGTCAAATACGGTGGAGGTCCCGCGGCCCCCAGACGAGTGGGCCAGGCCAGACAGCTGCTCCGAGAAGCCCGATGTAGTTGAGGAAAGTTGCAGAGGAAGAGCGTCCGAAAGGCTTTTCCCGCCCGACAAGAAAGTAGCACAAAAGTTAGCGTCACCAACAGCCCGACCCGCGAGAGGATCCGAGAGCGGATCCCGAAGGTCGGGATCCGAAATCCGAGCCCAAGGGTGAAGCGGCGCAGAGATACTAGGAGCCACCTCCGCCACCTCAGCAGACAAATCAACCTTTCGAGATACCATGCACAGGACCCGCGTGGAGAACCCCAAAAGTCATACCAAATCAATCTTGCGGGACAAACCATGCAACGCGTCCATAGGGAAGCCTACCTGGAGCTCAGAAGGCGAGGCGACACCGACCTCCTTCGGAACCTCCGACGGAGGAGGAGGTTCGACGATCGACATCTCTACACCGGAAGCATCCAACCTCCAAAGACTCACAGAAGACGCAGCCATTCGCGCCATCGATCAGACCCTTGTTGCACTCCAACAACACCCGAGTGACTTCAGGAGCCGAACCGGGTGCTAACCCATCATCGATGACCGCGAGCACTGACCCCCATCGCCAGAGAACCCGCCCCAGGCAGTGAACACTCCAGGAGAGAAAAGAAACCCCACGGACCTCCGTCACGCAAACTTCGACGTCCGTAATCGCCCCGTCCGCAAAGCGAAGATGACGCCAAACAATATTGTCCACCGCTCCATTCTGAATTAGACGATCTCTTTGTAACCTTGAAAGACCACGAGCATAGCAACGACATGAATCAAGAGCCACGATGTCCCCTGAGAACTGCGACCCAAGGAATCCAAACAGATGATCCTTCATCGCCTCCATGGAAATGCACCCCCGTAAGGCATAACCGATAACAGCGTGGGTGTCGTCACCACACACGCCAACCTTCCCACATGCTAGAATGGCAGAAGCCGTTCCTTCGACCATGCCAACACCCACCACCTTCGGAATAACCTTCACGTTGGCACCACTTGCACCCTTCGGACCACCCGCGACCACAGCCGCGAAAGTACGCTGTCCCCGCCAGGTATCGACCCCGCTGGACACCCTTCTTCCGCCTTGGTCAGCAGCAACACGTGCATGACCTCCATCGGCATGACGTACGAAACCAAACCAACAGGAGGCCTTACGGTGGCCCAACCTCCCGCATGCGAAACACCTTAGGGAACACCACAGAACGACGCCCCATGTCCCCGAGTCCCACACTGGAAGCACCTCTTCTCTGGTTTCTTGTGGGAGACATGCACCCACCCCCCTCCAACCCCTTCGCCATGCAACCCGGTACCAACCCCATGCACTGCGGTATCAACTTCGACCCGCCACCCCCCCCTCTTCCCTGCAAGCCACCCCCTTCCCCTTCTCGCCTTCCCCAACACCGAAACAACCACCTCCAGCCCCCTCCGAGAACCCTTCTCCGACGACTTCCCCAAGCCCCACACGGGAGCCTCGACAGAGAAGAACCTCCCGACTTCGAGAAACCCGCTTGCACTTCCGCTCCTCGCGCTCTCCACCAACGCTCCATCAATCCTAAAACTCAAATTTACCACCTATTGTTATTAGTGCTTGTACTTTTCAATGTTTTTTTAATTATTTTTACAAATTGATTTATCTATGATGATATTAAAATAAAATGTATATTATCCTTATTAGATGAAAACAAATTGAGAAGGTTGTTATGAAACACATGAAAGATAGATACAATGGCATTCCTATATAAGTATGGAGAGTTCTAGGTGAATGTGGCTTGACTTGGCTCATAAATTTATTTAATATTATTTAACGAAGCAAGAAAATGTCTGAAGAATGGAAGAAAATATCGTGATACTTCTTTATGAGAATAAAGGGGACATTCAAAAATGTTTGAATTATAGATGTATCAAATAGATCAGCCATACTATGAAAAGTTGGTAACGTGTGATTGAAAGAAGGTTGAGGCAAGTTTCCAAAGTAACTGAAAACCAATTCGGATTCATGCCAAATTGCACAACTATTGAAGCTATCCACTTATTGTCGTGTGCCTACCAAAGTTGGTAATGTGTGATTGAAAGAAGGTTGAGGCCGATTATGTTTATTATAATGTACCCACTTAAATGGTCTGGTGGTAGTGCAGTGTGCCTACCATCCAAAAGACCAGGGTTCAAATCCCCCTTGTGGGGGTTGCATTAGGTAGTCGACAGCCAACGTAAAAAATAGTCGAATCTTTCAACATGGATTTGAGCAAGAATCCATGTAGCCGACTAGCCAGTCCTGCTTATAGTAGGAGAAGGATTTACCATTTTTATCAGTTTATTATAATGATTCGGTCTGTAAAGCTAAATTGCATAAGTATATTTCAAAAGTCTAAATATATAAAATGCAATAAAAAATTGGATTGGAATGATATTTTATGATAACAGTGCAAAATAAAATAATTCATCATATAATATTTAAAACGTAATGGGGAGAGAGCCAAAGATGCATGGGAGAGATAGTGTGCATGCAATGAGAGCTAGTTAGGAGCGTGGAGTTAGAGAGATGTGGAAGAAAGGAATATTAGGAGGCGAAAGGGAGAAATGTGGCATTGATAATTGTCACAAATCAAACTTGGGAAGGGGAAGAGGGGGAGAGAGACGGGGGAAAACAGATATAGAGAGTGACAGATAAAAAGGGGGTATGTGGGGAGAGAGGAGAAAGATTGGAGAATCGGGAGAGAGATGAGGTCGAATATGCAGGGAGCGAGGGAAAGGAGCCCAAAGGTGGCCCACTTGTCAAGAATATCTAGGAACTTGTTCTGCATCTGAGTTATGCTATGAAAGAAAAAAGGTCCAAGTTATTATCCTGGAACTTGTTCTGCATCTGAAGAAACTAAAAAAAGGCACTTGACTCGTATGCTAAAAAAATAAGGGAGGAAATTAATGTGACTTGGCAAGGATAAAACCTTATTTAAACCCAATCAGGTTAGAGAAATTCTCTTCTTGTTTTATCATAAAGAAATAATAATGTACTTCTATAATTTAATCAGGTGCAATGTCAAAAGTACTTTCCAACAAAGTAGACATCGGACAAGAGAAATTAAACTAACATCTTGATAAGACTTTGCTTCGGCTGTGTCATCCATCAGCTTCTGGACATCTTCCAAATTGATTTCACTTTGTAGAGCTTTCATAGCAGCATTTCCAGCTTTCAAACTTTCAAACACAGCTTTCTGCTTGCTTGCCAGTTCAATATCTGTTAACTAACACAAATAAAGAAACTTATTCAATATAACAATGTAATTTAAGAACACTACATTCATTGGGAAAAAGATTAATTTGATTTTAATTTGATGATTAAAATATTTTGTATTAGCACGAAATCCCCAAAATTCACTTACCTGCTGCTCAACATTTAGCAGCCATGTGTCGACTTGTTTCAGAAGTTCTTCTTGGGATTTCTTTTTCTTCAGTGCAATTAATGCACGGTCTTTCCTGTTTTGACGAACTAGGTTCCTAGCAGCTTCTTTTTCTGCTTCAATTACCGCTTCAAGCTATCAAGCATTGCAAAATAGATGTTATAAAAGTTCGAAGAGAAGAAAAATAAGGGAGTTATTCAACCAGAGAAATCAGACTTCTGGAAATATTTGGTCACCAGTAAGAAACAATTTGCACACAATTTGCACACTTCGTACCTACTTTAATGGTCTGACGGTAAAGCAGTATGCTTACCACCCAAAAGAGCGCAGTTAAAAAAATAAGATCGGGACTGATGGCAGATGCAATCAGAAGGAAAGTTGGTGTACCTCCAATAGAGAATAAGATGAGAGAAAATCGCTTAAGATGGTCCAATGCATTAGTTAGAAGATGCGAGTTTTGGGATGTTGAGCTGGCTAAGATAGGACGACGAAGGCCCAAGAAGTGTAGGAACGAGACTATTCGAAGGGATCTTAATTTTTTGAATCTAAGCCCGAAAATGACCCAAGAGAGATCTTAATGGAGATAAAGAATCCATGTTGTCGACCCAACTTAATGTGGGAGAAGGCTTTGTTGTTGTTGTTTGAGGCATCGTAGGGTGATCACCGATGTTGGGTGAGCAAGAATTTTTTCAAGGAATCGATGGTTCTTGCTATCAGTGCTAGGTGAATTCAAAGATGTAAATCACTTAATGTTTGAGTGCTCTCGCAAAGGACGTCTAGGAAAAAGCCAAAATAACAGGGGCAGTCATAAGAGGTGCGATAGACTTTAGGGCCTATCTTGGCTCGAGTTGGACTTGCTCAAATTGGAAAGAACAAAGGTTGTTGCATTTTATAGGCCGTGTAGTTAGCCCAAAACAATGTGATCTTTCGTCGAGATAGATTCTACATGAAAATGTGATTGAACATCTTCGTCTATGTAGTTTTAATTTTAGTTACATAGTTATGTGGTCATGTATTTTTCAAACTAGTGAATACATGAAGTTTTCAGTGCACATCCTTTTTAGGAAAAAGAAGGTACGATGTCGACAAAACGCCTACACAAAAATTTCTATATATTCACGATATATGTAAAAGAAATACAAAGTTTATGATTTTTGCATGTTCAATTACATTTTTCATGTGCATCCTTTCACCTCAGAAGATATGACCATTTCGAGCAATCCACATGGACCACAAAATAGCAGACATCTAAAGTTTTTTTTTGACGCTCGCAGACATCTAAAGTTTGGAGGGACTACTCCAATGACCAAGAGCGTCAAGGGAAAATCGGTCCAATATGGTGTGGATACCCTCTCCACATGTGTTGCATTCCAGATCTCCAAAGCAAGAGGGCATCCAAAGATAAATGCTCAATGTTCTCCTCCTCCGTCAAATAGCTCTCACAGGTACCTTCACACTTAGGGAAAAATCGGTATCTTCTTTAACCAGTCATAAGGCGGTCCCTCCTAGTCGACTAGACAAAAAGAGAGACTCGTAAAGGCACATTCCAACTCCAAAAGTCGGCGAACAAATTCGAAGCAAAAGTCGTGTCCAACACCTCTAACAAGTAGACGACCTTATATGCATACCGCATAGTAAGTCGTCCATCCGACCAAGACTAGTGATCAACAAAGTCGCTCACCCCCACCATCATCTGGCAGTGCCTCAAGCATAAGTAAAAACTCCATGAAGCATTGATCTGACAACTCAGTACGAAAAAAGGGTATTCAACTACCACTCTCCCAACAATCTCTAACAGAAATGGTATTCCACTACTACACTCCCAATAATCTCTAACATAACACTCCGCATTAGTTGCCAATGCATATAAGCATGAAAAATAAAATCGCAAAAGGCCATTGCCCAATCCAATCACTTCTCCAAAAATGGACATTGCAATATCGCCGAACATGGGCTCTGTGAGCAGCACCATAAATGGAAACACCTAGCAAACCCCCTTTCAAAAATCAAATATACAGCAGCCACATGCGACGATTGATCCAAAGAGAACCCATAATTTGAGTGCAAATGAAATAGGAAGCGAATCAAACCAAGAACAAAATATAAAGGAGACTTTGATTTTAAGTGGACCCTACTCCGTGAGGAGCAGGATGAAATCACGGGTGAAGGCCTCGAAGGGTTGGATTATCTATTGCAGTCTCTCAAAAGTTACATGTGGTGTGGGGCTCCTCATATAGCCCCACCAATATGACCAAGTCCCACTACTCATCTACATGAAACTAAACAACTCCTTCATAGAGGCCCAACAACATAACAATATCAACACTCCCCCTCAAGCTGGAGCATAAAATGCTCAAGCTTGGACAATACAACACAAGAGTCGAGTAAAAAGATATCTTCATCTTCTCACGCTTGCGATCTAGGGAATCTACATCTTTTGTTCGTGGGCTCTTGAATGCTCTGATTGAAATTGGATCTCTTCAGCAAAGATCATTGTGAATGCTGCCACTATACAATGATCTGAAAAGGACTTCGATCATGAAGTTGTTGCAATAGGTCTCTCACAACGAGAGTCTCTGACTAGGCCTCTCATATACTTGCAGAGGACACCCCTCCTATCTCCCAAATTAATAGTATGGGGACATAATAAATGATCACATATGTGCGTGACTCAAACAAAAAACAAGGAGGCAGTCATGAACACCACCTATCTCCCATATCAATGTGGGAGATACAAATAAATATTCAAAAAAATTAACCATCTTTTCCCTTTTTTCTGGTTTCTCTTTTTTTACAATATTTTTTTCGTACGGCTTCTTTTTGTATGAGTGCTTTTTTTTGCAATTGGCTTGCCTCTTTTTTAAAAAATAGTTCTCTCTCCTCATCTTTCTCTCTCTCTTTGTGTCTTTCCTTCTTTTTTTAACTGCCGGGCCTTTTTTTCATTCGAGGCCCTTCTCTCCCATTTTTTTCTTAAAAAAACTTGCATCGCAATTGGGCCTTAAGTTGCAGCAGTACAGGCCCCTTCCTCTTTTCTACTCTCTTTTTTTAATACTATAGGCTCCTTGGGTCTAATCAAGCATTCTGTTTTTTAATAAAGCAAACCCCCCTGAAAACCACTCAAATAGGGTTCCTATCTAGGGAACCCATTTTCTCTTAGATGTGTTGTCGCCTGTCCAACCTGGAGAAAGAGGAGCAACCATCTGTCGTCACTGAAGGTGTCACCGTCGAAGTCAGAGTCTTGTCGTTGTCAAGAACATCGAGATGAGAGAACCAAGGGTGGGTTGCGTAGTTGACATTGAAGATCTATGATCGCTGAAATTTGGCAATGATCTGGAGGAAGCTTCGACGGTGAGAGAACCGAATAGGTAAGTGACGAAGAGCTCAAGGAAGGAGAAGGTGCAGAGGCCCACGAGGGCGGTAGAGGCATTCACCACGAGGAGGCTCGAGCGGAGCGAGGCATCTTTATCGCTCGCCATTGTTGGGAGTAGAGAAGGTACGCAGTGCAGCAATGGTTGCGAGAATGCACGGAGATGTGAGGAGGGTGCATGTGGTGTTTCGACGACCTTTCCCTTCTCTTCTTCTTCTTTGAAATAAGGTCCCCGTAGTTGGGAAACCATCGACGCAACATGTGTAGCATGGATCATCGCCATGTAGGGATTTAGCCTCCTTGTTGAATCGAACGGGAGGGTGTTGGAGCCTGGAGGTGCTTCGAACCGGAGCGATAGCTTTGTTGGAGAGTGACCCCAACGAGGTGCTCTAGGAGTGGGAAGCGTGGCTCCATCTTCACGATTAGGATTCCATGAGAACCCATCTCGGTTGGAGATGTGCAGACTGGAGGTGTTGGTGGTGTGTTCCTTGTGCGTGTGCACCTGGAGAGATTGGACATGGGAAGATAACACCAAAGGATTTTGAAACCCATCATCTACAGCTTCATCGATGCACTGGAATGAACATCGACAACTTCTTCTAGATTGAGCATACTTGGAGATCAAAAAAACATAATAACTAAATAATATTGAATCTCCAATATAGAACAAATTTAAGACCGACTTGCCACGATATCATGTTGAAAAATAAGTGGAAGCGAATTGCAAATCAAAAGCAAGAAACAAACAATAAACATCTTGGATTTACGTGGAATCCTAATCCGTGAGGAGCCGGATGAAACTACGGGAGAAGGCCTCTAATGTCGGATCATCTATTGCAACCTCTCAAAGGTTACATGTGGGGTGGGGCTCCTATAATAGCCCCACCAATATGACTAAATCCTACTATTCATCCATGAGGGACTAAACAACTCCTTCATAGAGGCCCAACAACACAACAATCTCAACAGATTGATCCAGAGAGAACCCATAAATTGAGTGCCACGTCCTGCAAAGAAGATCAAGTCTTCCTCCCAAAATTTGTGGCACCCATTTTGCCAACATTGCATGACCCCCCCCCCTCCAAGCTTCCTTTGCGCAGCTTTCACTTCAAAAAACACATAAAGTTAAGAGAATTAACTTATGTGAAACATCAACATTGTACGGTAACTGTTGGGAAAAATGAATGAGATGGTTCTATTCCATAAGCCCTAGGCTCTCTTATATAGGAGAGTAGCCTATGGGTAAATTACATAAAGAGAACAACAGAAAAATAAAATAACGAAGAGGTACAGTTATTCTATATGCGTCAACACTCCCCCTCAAGATGGAGCATAGATATCAATCATGCTCAGCTTGGACGCACACTTCTGGAATGGGCCTCGAAGTAATGCCTTGGTGAAAATATCAGCAGTCTGATTCTCCGATGTGACGTGAGATGTAGCAATGAACCCCTTCTGAACCATGTCACGTATGTAGTGACAGTCAACCTCAATGTGCTTGGTCCTCTCATGAAAGGCTGGGTTATTTGCAATGAACAAGGCGGCCTGATTGTCACATTCCAACATCATAGGAAGAGGTATATCAAGACATAGATCTGCAAGTAAAGATTTCACCCACATCATTTCTGTGCTAGCCTGGGCCATAGCCCTGTATTCGGATTCAGCACTGGATCTAGCCACCACTGTCTGTTTCTTGCTCCTCCACGAAACTAGAGCATCTCCAACATAGACTGCAAATCCTGATGTGGACTTCCTGTCCTTGGGGCATCCTGCATAGTCTGTATCCGCACATGTCGTGATAGAGATCTCCTTTCCTTTCTTAAATAGCAAGCCTGCACCTGGAGATGATTTTAAATATCTCAGAATCATGTGTATTGCATCCATATGGGCCTGACGTGGTTGCTTCATGAACTGGCTCACACGACTCACTGCAAATGATATATCAGGTCTAGTGATCGTGACATACAGTAGTTTGCCTACCAATTCTCTGTACCTTCTCTTGTCCACCTCTTCTGTGTCATCATCATAGAGCTTCATGCTAGGATCCATTGGTGTCGTAGCAGGTCGACACCCTAGCATACCTGTCTCACTCAATAGATCTGTAACATACTTCCTCTGTGACATTACTAATCCATATGGATTTCTAGCAAACTCCAGCCCCAGAAAATATCTAAGGACTCCCAAGTCCTTGGTGACAAACTCGGTCCCCAGCCTTTCCTTTGCCTGCTTAATGCCCTGCTCATCATCACCTGTAATCAAGATATCATCAACATAAACCATGATTACAATAATACCTCTAGTCGTCTTCTGTACAAACAAGGAATGATCAGCATTGGAGCGTTTATATCCTTGTTTCTCAAAAAGATCTGAAAGCTTCTGAAACCATGCTCTGGGGCTCTGCTTAAGGCCATAGATGGCCTTATGTAATCTACATACCTTGGAACACTCCCCCTCAACAGCAAAACCAGGTGGTTGTTGCATATAGACTTCCTCCTGCAAGTCGCCATACAGAAATGCATTCTTCACGTCCAGTTGATAAAGCGGCCAGTCTCTAGCAACTGCAACTGATAACAGGATCCGTAGAGTGGAATGACGCGCCACAGGGGAGAATGTGTCAAGGTAATCTACCCCGTATGTCTGTGTGAAGCCACGTGCAACAAGGCGTGCCTTGTACCTGTCAATGGAACCATCTGCATTGTGCTTCACTGTAAACACCCATTTGCAACTCACCGGGCTGACATCTGGAGGTATAGGAACCAAGCTCCAGGTTCCTCTGGATTGAAGTGCCGCCATTTCTTCTTCCATTGCTAGCCACCATCTACCATCCTGCAAAGCATCATGATGATTCCGTGGAATGTCTGTAGCTGAAAGTGCCAATGCAAACGTCCTGAAGTCTCCAGATAGCCTCTCAAAAGACACAGCTGTTGATAATGGATATTTGGCACAGCTTCTCTTCGGCTTGCGTAGAGCAATTGGAACATCCAAATCATATGTATTCTCACTATGCTCCTGCAATACATCCTGCTATGAAATGTCGTCAGATCCATCAACATTAATATTTTCATTACATACCATAGGCGAGCTAGTTGACGGGTCAGGACCATGAGCTGGAGAAGGACTGCGGGTGTAATGGAATGGTAGTGGAGATACTAGCGGTGGCGGTGGTGGTGGCGGTGGCGGTGGTGGTGGCGGTGGTGTTGTTTGAGGCAATGGTGGTGGTGCCATTAATATGGCATCAGGAGGTATAGGTGGTAGCTGCATGTCTCCAGATGCTGAAAAATACATAACATATTCAAAAAATGTAACATCTGCACTGATCATATACCGCCGACGCACTGGATCAAAACACTTGTACCCCTTTTGAGTTCTGGAGTACCCCACAAAGACACACTTGACAGCCCTAGGAGAGAGCTTGTCAGTACCAGGCGACAACTGATGGACGAATGCGACTGACCCAAACACACGAGGAGTAAGAGCGAACAAATCCTTGTCTGGATAAATGAGTGAAAAAGGAATCTGTTCATTCAAGACAGACGAGGGCATACGGTTGATTAGGTAACATGCAGTAAGAACTGCATCACCCCAGTAGGAGTAGGGAGCATGACTCTGTATAAGAAGAGACCTTGTGACATCAAGAAGGTGACGGTGTTTTCTTTCAGCAATCCCATTCTGTTGAGATGTATGAGCACAAGAGGTTTGGTGAATAATCCCTTTTGAGGAGTAGTAATTGGCCAAAGTATGGGTGCATAACTCTAAAGCATTATCACTTCTCACAAGTTTGACAGATGTGGAGAAAACATTCTGAATTTCATTTAGAAAATGGATAATAATATTTCCTGCTTCAGATTTATTTTTCATAAGAAACACCCATGACACTCTCGAGAAATCATCCACAAATACAATATAAAACCTGTGTCCCTGATGATCGGGAACACGACTCGGACCCCAGACATCGATATGAAACAACTCAAATTTGGAGTTACTACTCCGACCTGGACGACTGGGAAAGGACGACCTGTGATGCTTTCCCAACTGACATGCCTCACACTGGATAGGTGTGTGAGAGAGACTATAGGGTAGAACTCGACACAACTTCTGAAGCGGTAAATGACCAAAACGCAGATGCCACAGGAGAGGAGATACTTGTCCAGCAGGAGAGGATGTGGTTCCGGCAAATGGGGTCTGGTTCAGACGGTAAAGGCCTCCTTGCTCATAGCCATGACCAATCACGTTGCCTGTACGGATGTCCTGAAAAATCAAAGAAGATTGATCAAAAATAGCTCGACAATGGAGATCCTTCGTAATCTGACTAATTGACAACAGATTCATAGAAAAATGCGGTGCATGTAGGACATTCTTAAGCTGCATAGAAGATGTCAATCTAATCTCCCCCTGACCAGTGATAGGGGAATGCGTGCCATTAGCAATCACTACTGTCCGTCCTGGAGGGATCTGAGTGTATCCTGTAAGTAGACTCCGGTCGCCACATAGATGATGTGTAGCGTCCGAGTCCATGATCCATGGCAGTGTATCAGATCTACTACTGTGGAGTGCAAGTGTACTACCTGAAGTACTAGTAGATGCAGAGGCAGAAGCAGCAGCATCAGTATGACTCTCTGTAGTCGGTGCTGGACCAGATGGTGGGATGATGCCCCTGAGGCGGGCAACTAGATCATCAAATCGTTGATCCAAGGTAGCAGCAGATGGGGGCTCTATCTGCTCAGCGGCTCGTGCAAATGCAGGGAATCCATGCTTCGAATAGCATGTGTCTTCATTATGTCCGACTCGGTGACAATATGTGCATGTTGGCCTAGTGCGGCCACCCCTTCCACGAGGTCCACGTCCACGGCCCTGTTGATGAAAATCGCGGCCTCTATTTGCCGCCATAGCTGAGGAATTCTGACTCGCAGCTGCTGAAGGCACTGTGATCCTACTCAATCTGTGAAAGGCTTCCTCCATGGGAGGAATAGTCGAGTCTGCCAAAATCTGAGACCGTGTTGCCTCATACTCTGGATCAAGTGCAGCGAGAAACACACCCACCATCGTCGCATTCCTGTATGTCTTTTGTTGTTCTGGCGTGGCGGTAAGAGGCATGAAGCTATAGAGCTTCTCGAACATCCCTCTCAGTGATGTGTAGAGAGAATGTAAAGGACGGCCATTCTGCTTTATTGTGAATATATCATGTTGTAGTTGCAGGATCTTCGTTTCATTCTTCGCCTGAGAATATGTCGCCGCCAGGATATCCCACATGTCTTTGGCTGTGGGTTGATGTAGAATGTCATTGGCAATTTCAATAGCCAATGTGCCAGATAGCCAGACCTTGGCATATGCATCA
Source organism: Ottelia alismoides (assembly GCA_037367405.1). Classification (NCBI taxonomy): domain Eukaryota; kingdom Viridiplantae; phylum Streptophyta; class Magnoliopsida; order Alismatales; family Hydrocharitaceae; genus Ottelia; species Ottelia alismoides. The sequence goes on along the minus strand of JAZKJV010009595.1, from coordinate 85,041 downwards.
TCGGCCTCCCATGAGGCATGGACTCCAGTCTTCTCCGCAGGCTCAGGTTCGGTAAGAATGTGCTTCTTACCTGTAGACTTCATCATACTCATGAACTGCATTGCCCACAGTTCATAGTTCGTACCATCCATCTTGACAATGGGCGCTGGACCACGAAATGCGCCAATAGACGGGATATCTGCCTTGCTTTCTGACATACTGGAGACGGAAGACTGGAGCGAATGACAGAAGATAATCTTTGTCTACAATGACATAGACGGGATTAGTTGCATGTGTAGACCTCAAGCAACTATCCCCATGAATACGCGCGTGCTACGGTCTGCACACGCGCAGGAATGACGAAGATGCACGCGGAGATGCACGCGTGCAGTAGGCCGGTGCACTGTTACGCGCAGTTGAGTGTGCACAGGATTGCTATGCGCACAGCGGTATGTGCCGCAAGGTATGCGCACAGCGGTATGCAGCGGTATGCGCACAACGGTCTGCGCACTGTCTGATGCCCTTCACGCGCGCTGGTGGCCTTCACGCGCTGGTGCTATGTGCTGGTGCCCTTCACGCGCAGGTGCGCAATCGTGCGCAGGTGCGCAATCTTGCGCAGGCACGCTGGAGGATGATGCGCAGGCGCGCTGGAGATGATCACGCGTGCTGGAGGATCGCGCGCTGGAGATGATGCGCAGGCGCGCGCTGGAGATGATGCGCGCGTGGCGTAGGCGCAGGTGCGCGCAATCGTGCGCAAGAAGATGCGCAGGAGGATCGCGTGCGAGCACCGGCGCGCGAAGGAGGAGAGGCGGCGGCGTTGGAGGCGCGCCGATCGAGAGAGAGAGAAGGAGAGAGATAGGGCCGGCGGGTGGGGTGGGTTAGGGCTAGGGTTTCGAGAACTCCGGTCTAGGACCGTCGCTCTGATACCATGTTGGGAAAAATGAATGAGATGGTTCTATTCCATAAGCCCTAGGCTCTCTTATATAGGAGAGTAGCCTACGGGTAAACTACATAAAGAGAACAACAGAAAAATAAAATAACGAAGAGGTACAGCTATTCTATATGCGTCAACAGTAACATTTGTATACTTCTTATATACAGCTGGATCCCTATAACGTTATCAAAGTACTTGTAGTATGTGGGTAAACTTTCATCCATTTTTTAAGAAAAGAGATGACCATCAGAGGTGAATGGTCATCCAAGAATATTTATTAAGAAAGTAGCAGAAGCAACAACCTAATGCCAAAGGCCTGAAGCACAAATTCAACATATAGCTTAACAGATATAAACATTTTTTGAAATCCTTAACAGATATAAACATCGTATCATTCTCCAGCAACCTGTGTCAAATTACTACAAAAAGGCCTAGATTGTTCCACTCTTAGCGTATAAACAGCCTCAGCACCACCTATTATACCTTCTATGAAGGTGCATCAGTAGAGTTCGGCAAATCTACATCTAATCAAGGGATGTTAAATAATCTCATGCCTTATTTGATAAACACTGAGAAAGAAAAAATGCTCAACATCCTCCTATCCTACGAAAAATCATAAGTATCCACATCACCCATCACGTGTTTATTGTTGCCTATAAACCTTGGTGACGAGAGGCTTCCTTTTAAAGGAGCCAGATAAGAATCACGACATTATCGGAGATCTAACATTCCAAATGCATCTACAGTCCCTGATGTGGGTCATAAACAATTTATTCTAAGTATTAGAAGCCGGAACACCTCCTCATCTCATTCCAAACAATCATGAGCACCTTCTTGCGCATTTACTCCATTAAGCAAGGACATTAAATGCAGAAATTATACATAATTATCATTGGAGAGGAGCTGAAAGTTTGTTTAGGCATTGTAAAAATTCTACATAACTGTCATTATACCCACTTAAATGGTCCGGTGACAGTGCAGTGTGCCTACCACCCAGACCATGGTTTAGATCCCCCCCATGGGGGGTAGCGTTAGGTAGTCAACAGCTAGCGTAAAAAGTAGTCAAATCTTTCAACATGGATTTGAGCAATAATCCATTTAGCCGACCCTACTTATAGTGGGAGAAGGCTTTGCCTCTCTTTTTTATTGTGGCCATAAGTAGAGCGAGGCCAAATTTTTTAAAGGGGAAGAGTCAATCATGAATACCAAAAATTTTGAGCACCGCAATATTTATTTATTAACACAACACAAGATTACGAAATCCAAACCCAAAAAGAGCCTTAGCATGCTCATGCACATTTCCATTGAATCTCTAATTCATAAACACCACCCTATACATTGTCAACCAGAGGGCCCATATATATGCCAAGAGCTTAATTTTGTCATTCCACAATCTAAAGCATGCCACACCGATGGAGGTCCAACAACTAACAACATGGGTGGAGTCGCTCTAACTAATGAACACACCATGCCGCACATTCTTTGTTCGAATATAGGAGAAGAATAGACAATTCACATCCTTGAGGTCATCCGAACACATCAGACAAGCCACGCCAGTCCCAAGTAGAATCATCATCTCATAAACCATGATCATCGCTCAAACCTTCTCAGTAGCTACATGAAAATCTCCACATGTAATAGGGCCTTAGACTACCATAGCAATCCGCTATCATTCACTAAGTCCCAAGAATCAACACTAAGCAAGTAATTAAGGATGTATAAGCATTCTTGACTTAGAAGCTCACTTCGTACTACAACGATCAATGGTCCTAACCTTCAAAAGGCTCTTCCATAATGTTCAGAAGTTTTTTCATCCTTAAGATGTCATGCATTCTCTGCTCAGAGCAACATGCACCAAAGATAGGTGCTCGACCCCTATCAGACCATCTCAACAATATGCATGCTCCAAGCGATCACCATCGCCAGGACATAAAAATTAGGAAACAAATCGCGTAAGCCCTTTCGAGGAGAACCAGTGATATTAGCCTTAGGGCACGTTTACTTGGGAAATAAGAAGGTGAATTAAGGAAATAAAGGGGTTTATTCTCTATTCTTGTTCTTTTGGGTTGATGGGATAAAGGTGTAATGCAAGGAGTTTATGTATATTCCTTATTCATGTATTATTCTCGAGTATGTGAAATAAATGGCGGTCATTGTGGAATAAGTTTATTATGGAATATGTAGTATAAATAGGGATAAATAATAATCATTGTTTAAAGGAATGAGAATAACTATTCTAGAAATAGTTGTGGAATAAGGAATGTAAATTGTATTCCGGGAATAAAAAATCCCAAGATAAGGGGAGAAAACCCAAGTTGACATCTTTCGTTCCCCAAAAAAACGGGCCTTATAGGAGTTCTCATCGACGCCATCGCCAATCACCGACCTCAAGAAAGGAAGAACATCATGTAAGACGAAGCAACATATCATCCCAATCAACCCCTCTAATAAGTTGACGACAATCGACATGAGCACACCACCACCTTTAAACTGAAAGAAACCTCATAAAAATATATCAAGATAGCACAACATATCATCACCCACTCCATAGGTTCACAGATCCTACTTTGCCAGTAAGGCTTTATTCAGCTCCTTAAGCTTCAAAACCCCAAGTCTATCCACCTCCATAGTTTAGGTCGTTAACTCCCAATCCGTGAGAGGAATACCATGTGCATCTTGCTGATAACTCGACCACGATAGCCAAAGCTTCATGAACCCCAAATGCGTTGAACCCTCACCAGAATCCAAAGAGAGCAAAGAAAAAACACAAGAATCACGGATAAGGAATACCTTCAAAAGCATTAATCGGCCACCCCTAAACAAACAGGTAGTCTTTCACCCAACCATTTTACACCAAGGCCCATAATGTTGGTTTCGGTCACCATTTCGGTATCGGCCAAAACAGAATTTCGATGGAATTTCGGTGGAATTTCGACCGAAATTTCGGTCATTTCGGTCATTTTTTGTGATAGGACCCCAATATTTCGGTCATTTCGGTGATTTCGGTCGAATTTCGATTTCGACTGGATATCGATATTCGACAGAAATTCGACCGAATTTCGCTGAAATTTGAGGCCATGTTTTACACTCCATCTTCTCCAACAAGGGCATCCACCCAAATTGTCGAGGTTTGCCCAGAATCAGAGGGATCCCCAAATACATAAGAGGAAATCTCTTATCCCAGGCGCCCAAAATAAGCTCACACTCCCCCACCATCTCCCCAATCATGACAAAATGAACAAAAGTTGATTTTTACCAGTTGACCTTAAGGCCAGAGATCCTTAAAGATTTCCACCAATATAGGAATCCCTTTAACCTCCATCTCCCCCACCCCTTACACAAACAAAAAAAAGGACAGCATAATGTAGCATTGAAAACAATTGTCACAAACATGCAATGCAAGTTTCCTCGCAAACATTCCACAGTCACAGCCACGTCCACCGTAGCGACAAAAAAATTGACATAAGAGAACAATTGTGCCTAATCCCCCTGTGTGATTGGAAGACCACACTCATGTCTCCATTGATCAAAGTACAAAATAGGATGCGATTGCTATACACCTCTTTACCCGAGCAATCTATATTTCCAAGAATCCATCCTCTGAAGGGAAGACCACAAGAACCCACAATCTTCATTGTCATATGCTTTTGAGAAGTCAACCTTCCACAACAACATGTGCATTTGTCTTCTCTAATCATCTACCATCTCAGTTGGCATCATCAAACTTTTCACCATGAATGCACTATGTAATGGCTTGAAGATGTCCTCGAACACCAACCACAATCAATTTGTCAAAAGATTGATCGTAAAGAGATAGATTGCAATAAAAAGCACAATGGTTTTGAAGTCTTCCACCATAAGCATGGCACCCTTCATTGATAACATGGGGATGAGGGCATTGTTTTTTTTATCCAAAGGATGAGGGTCATGTTCAATAACTCCAAACGAAAATTGCCAACATGGAACTCCTTAACCATATCCATCACATCCAGCCCCACTACATTCCACAAGAAAAAGAAAACCAAAAAGCCGTCAGACCATGCAACCCGTCTGCATTTAGCTCATAACCACATCACAAAAAACTACCACACAACTTCTTGAGATAACTCCATTGTCTGCTTGAACATGGCTTGCTCGCCCTACACCCAACCATTACCACCCCATCATGCACTCTCCTACAATTGCAGACAATTAAATACCAAAAAGAGATGGCAAGATAAATTGATCAACGAAAGAAAGATTCTTTTAGATACTATTTAGCAACAAGAAAGGGAAATCAATGGAGAAGGTACTTATAAAATAATTACAAGTTGGCTATAGTGGAGAGGAGCCTCTATTGTACTACTATGTAATAAGAAAATGACTTTGAAAATCAAAGGAGAGTATTACAAAGCAGTCACGAGACATTGCACAGAAAGGAAGTAGCATAAGTGAAAATGTGAAGGTTGATGTAGGGGTCATACACAAAAAAACGGATTCGAAATTATGGGATCGAAAGGAAAGTTGGTGTAGCTCAGATATAGGATAAGGTGAAAGAAAACCGCTTAAGATTTGGCCATTTGCAAAGGAGGTTAGCGGATGCACCATTTAGAAGATGCGAGATTTGGGATGTTGAGTCGGCTAAGAAACGGCGAGTGGGGCCCAAGAAGTGTTGGAACGAGATATCCGAAGGGATCTTAGTTATTCGGTTCTAAGCCCAAGAATGACACAAGATAATAGATATGAATGGAGGCAAAGAATCCATGTCGTCGGCCCAATTTAATGTGGGAAAAGGTTTTGTTGTTGTTGTCATGTTGTATTATGCAACCTAAAAGTGTAATGAGCACCATTACCTGACTTCTACAAAGTCATCAATTTAAGGAATGGCATTCGCATCAATGATGAATGCCATAGGAATTATAGGATGTGTGTGCATCCATGATTTCGAATGCTCAATGGACCAATATTGTACGCATTCGAGTAACATTCCAAGTTTTCACTATACATGAGACTAAAAGAAGACAAATTGTACTTCCATTCATTATATAAAATGCCCATGTCCATATGACTTTCTTTTTTTACTTCCATGTCTCTTCTGATTCTCAACCTCTTCTATGACAAAGCATTCGATGCATCGGACTCGTAGGAGCTTTTATTCCTCATTGCCACATCTCGGAAAGAAGGATCCCATTGTGGCTCCCCAGGAGTATAGCTGAGTATAAAGATGGGGCAATCGAGGGAGCTCTGACCTTTCTTACTGGTGAATAATGTAAAAGTTCGTACAATGGTATTCTTTCCATCAAATACAATCACAACATTCACACAAAAACCCTATGTATGTAGGGTACTCACAAGCATCTTAGGACTAATAAAATGTGTGCATAACCAGCAAGAATATGGTTAACTTGTTGCCTTCGTATTCCCCTCATGATCTATCGTGAGCATAGACTCTTTGGTGATCAAGCTTCGTAGAAGAGTTATAAACGATGTGGGCAAGAGTTAGGTCACATCCCAAAGAAACACCAAAAATAAGTACTTTGAGGGGGAGTACTTACTAATTAATGGCATGATCGAAGGCGACTTCAACATCCTCTATGTGTTGGCACCTTTGAATTGTCAAATGAATAAACTCTGACAGCCCTCTGAGGACAACAAGGAAAAGCTCTGATGAAGGATAGTGTCAGCATCTTAGAGTTTGAGTTTAGAGTTGACTGTTGAGAAGTTTCTCAAATGAGTCGCTAACCACTCTGTTTATAGACAATAGGTCACTTTAAGATCTAGTTTGAACCTCTCCGTTTATAATATAACGGGTATATCTTGAGCTTTAAAGTTCTAATTTTGATTTCTTTGATGTGTTCAAAAAATACCAACAGATGCATCCAAGGGCACCTAATTTGCCTAGGTCTGGTTGGCACAGAATTTCTGTGACCGAAAAAGATGGGGTTTCGCAAGCACCTTAATGACAAAAGGATGATCGAGATAGGAACAATACCCACTCCACCATAACCAATGTCCACCCACAACAAGAGAATAATAAATTCTTGAAAAAGTAACCATGTTCTTCGGCAGTTTCCACCCGATTAACTAAAAGTATAGTAGTCCACGCCACAAAACCTCTCATCTGAAATTCCCTTTTTAACCAACCTACACAGCTTGCTCAACATCATAAAAGAAATAGGTCTTACAACTGCCCCAATACCTTGCCAAAAGAATCTCTACTAAAGAGCAATATAGCATCTATCCTTCAAGCAATGCCAATGGGAAGAAGAAAAGCGGGGAGAAAATGTACCTCAATGAAGACAAATCGGACCTCAGCAAAACAATACCCCACCCCCCCGGTAGCACCTTCAAATTCCAACCTTCCAAGCACCTCTCCATTCTTTCCAGCACCGATCCTTAATTCATTGACCTAGCCTCGTAGCTCACTAAAGATGGACCTATGTATATGATAGGTAGGCCCCACAAATAGATGAATGCAACACAATGAAATCTAATGCAGTGGGCCCGTCCAACATGGAAAGGAATAATGCGGGAATTTTGTAATAGACCTCAAAATCGAGCCTCTGTGAAGGTGTCAAGGAGTGCTTACTTCCCATGCTACCTCCCGTGCACTCTTAATAAAAAAATTCGTATCATAGCATATTACAGAAGTGACTCCTTGAAGCATGTCTACCACCATGGAATCCACAAAACAATGAGCAAAAGCATTAGCGATGGGCATCCTTGTCAACAAAATGTGCATCCTTGTTGGGTGTCCCTATGAGGTTGGTCCATGTGCCTTTTGGTATACCATTGACCAAATATAAAAAATGAAACCATAATTCTGACTGTTTCATCCAAAGTATCCATCTAGTCTGTAGAACATGCACACTTTAGAGAAGTCCAGCTTAAAGATCGTCTCAAAATACTGCATGTATTGCTAAAGTTTGCTTCCCTACTAATCAGATCCTTAGGTCTGATGCCTCTCCCGCATGGTGATCCCTGATCACCTACAAAGCAGCCACAAATCTCTCCGAGTTTTTCTATGTCTCATTGTCCTTGCGCAATGAAAAGGGTGTTTTTCTCCTGTTCAAGCCATGGAGCCTCAAGATTGGTGGGACCGTAAGCTAGTCAACTCGATATCACCATAGACCAATTCAGCTGCAGCATCCAGACCTCTCTTTTTTTAAGATTGGCCATATGTTGGCATCTGTGACCAAATTATGATAACATCCAGCAAACAGTGCCCAGTAACTCCCCACCCTCCTTAATGGAAATATACAACAGAAAATAGGACTTGCTATAAGTATGGTATACAGATCTGGACTAGGCATATCCACCATGAAAGCAAGGTAGAATTTTGTTGCCCTAGTACTGGAAATAAGCTCTGGATCTTGAAGTTGTGCGGGCCCATAGTAATAATAATTAACTTTTCAAAACAAGGGATAACAAGAATATATAAATGATCCAATTTGGTCGACATATTTCAGAATACAAGGAGGTGCTTGTATATGTACGGGACCACAAAACTGTGAAGAAAATGCAGGTTACAAAGTAAACTGCTATGTTTGCAGAGAAAAATATGCCCCTTGATCCATTTGCTGAAGTTTTTTTATGATCACGGGTTGTTGACCCAAGTAGACAGCTATCACCAAAGATGTTTCCCCGCTCCCTTAGCATGCGTTAGCTCCTGTCAAATTGGTCGTTCCTCCTCCCAAACCACGATTCAAAAGACAGTCAGGCGAGATACCCTGCATTGAAGATAGGTATTCTCTCCAAGGTACCATAAGATGCATAACAAATAATTCCCCAACTCGTCAATGTGCAAGTAGGAGTTGGGAAAGCTCTAAATATGGATGTTGGCTTTTTCATGGTGTCTGCGCATGGAACAGAAAAACTAGAGTATGATAACATTTAAAAAATACTTTCTATCGTTAGCCTTAACATTTACCCGTGATAGATGTTTTAACGGAATTATCCACCAGAGAATAATTTGCAAGTAGGTGGCAGGATCTTAAATACTAGTTTTTCCCTCCCTTGTTCTGCTAGACCAAGCAACCATTTTATTGTATGTTCCTATTATGCCGATTAATGGGTTCTAATCGAGGCAATTTTGCTCAGTAGACCGATCTATCACCCAAACCTATGCAAACGTAGGTATCTCATGCTACTTGACACACTTAAGTTTGGCATCAATAAAAGATACTCCATGTCTATTATTGCGAGCTGCATGAAAGAATCAGGACAGCTACCATTATCACGCGTGAGACCCCACATCCTCCTCGATAAGCACAAGCCAACCTTGACCCCCCCCCCCAACTATTCTAAGACTGAGTTACCGAAATGTAAAAAGTTACATTGTCAGGCCCTCTAAAATAGCCTGCCCCGTCTAAAATGGGAAAACACTGAGTTGTTGTTCTTGTTCTTGTTGCTGTTGCTATTGTTGTTGAAGTCAATTCTTAATTTCCATAATCGATATAAGATACATTAACAACCAGAATAAAATACAAAATAAAATAACTATGTCCACAGCACGTCTACACAAGCATTGCCACTGTTCTTATCTCCCAGCAAGTACAGCCATTACCTTCGTCCACGAAGCATCCCTCGCCCTTAATCTTCCCGGCACTAGTGAGTCTTCGTAAAGTGTGTTTCAACCTATGAAGCATGCTGTAATGGGGAATAATATTCACCTCTACAGTTATTTACATGATGGCTGGTTACCAACTTGGGCATTAATTTACCTGCGGAACACTATATAAACCAGAGGAAAAGGTCGCTGTACAACTCAGTTGGATATATCATCAAGTGGATCATAGTGCATATTCCGCTATCAAATACAACCCATCTCTTCTCCAGTCTACACCTGTACAAGTATCTGAATTGATACAAATATTTCAAGAATACGGCCTCAAATAACACAAGAAACAGCCGTCAACAGGTTGTCCGCCAGAGCCTGCCTCCTATCAGCGCACCGTTTTACGTAACTTCTTCTTATCTTCTCGTAGTCGGCTACTGAAGGGAGTTGTTGTGAACTAGAAATCAACCGTTTTCTTCTCCGGAAAACAAACAAAAAGCCGGAATCTTTGAAAGCAACCTTGTTGCAACTTTGCATCCATCGCATTTAAAATTTCTTGGTACCGGCGAAACGGATTCAAATTGAACCAGGCCCGCAAATTGAAAACGTATATCAAAGGAGTACGGGAAGAAAGGATGAAAAATCGAAGTCCAAATCACCTTGCGCTGGTAATCAGCGAGTTTCCGGCGCTGGGTCTTGAGGGTGAGGATGGCCTTGTCGACCTCCGTCACTTTGGGCTTCTTCACGAACAGATTTCCCATCTGATGCAGTCCGATCTCGGGGATCGGGAGCCCGTGCAGATCAAAACCTGCACAGCGGCGATCGGCGAGGAGAGCTGACAGTAGTGCTGGCTGTGGACGCGGGTGGCAGCCTGAACGGGAGCCTCACGCGGCGGCAATGTCGGGCCGCGGGGGTAGGCCCGACCTGTGCGCGGTCGCCCTCGCCAGTGGCTACGAGAAAGATTTGGGGGTTGGGAAAAAGATGGACAGGCTGATTGGGAAGAAAGTAGTGCTAAAATGATCAATTCTTTAGTCATGTGGAAGATCCTTGATGATGTGATCAGATGCATCTTTATCCAATATCCAATCCATTATGGTAAATTGTATGCATATTTGCTAGTCTAATTCGAATGATATTTGCAAATATATGTATTTGTATTCGTATATTCATTTCTCTTGATATTTACAAATATATGTATTTGTATTCGTATATTCATTTCAAATTACGATTCTTATTTTATTTTCAGTCATATATAACATAATTTGTACCTTCTTTCACCTTATTCGGTTTATAGTTTTTATGATAAAAGCATGTTTAGTATATAACTATATCATGTTTTTCTATCCAATACATGTATATTTAACACGATCCATAAAATATATTTAGTATTACTCGTATGCAATCAATATCTGGTTTACATATGCATCCATGTTTAAAATATATGAAAGAAAAGTTGTAATATCCATCAATATTTGTATCTGTGTATGTATTCGTATTTAAGAACAGGATAAGGATACGGTAACATATATACCACAATCCATCTGTTTGCATCCCTACGTAGGTGGTATGCTTTTTTATTGTTGCATACCCCGCTACGGGGAAACTTATACGTGAGCATGGTGCAATTTTGTTTTGTTAGGTGCGATAATAACACCATTTATAGGAGATAAAGTTGTGAACAGAACCACGAATTTTATCAGCAATGGGTTGAGTATATTGTTATTATGTACACTCAAAAATAAAACAAAAATGTATTCTCGAATTATAATTTTAAGTAGAGTTGAAATTCCAAGTGATGTTTTTTCAATCTTGATAAACCTGAAATTAAAGTCTTAGCTGGATCTATTAATAAGGCTGGATCTTCAAATATAGTATATTATCTAGATGATGATGCTTAAATTTGGATAAATCAAACAATTTAAACATGTCCAAATACGTTCATAATGTCATCTTATCAAATGAGAAAATAAGATGTTTTTAATTGTTAAAATGGAAATAAAAATTATTTCATTTATAAGGAGTACTATAACTAAAAATATGATAAATGAATTTGAATATCATTTTTTACCAAATTATTTACATGAATTTGACTTTAAAAGTTATTGGATTGTGTTTTATCAAAAAGACAAATTTGCAGGTATGAGACACTCGAGCATTACTCCAACATATAATAAGTAGAATACTCTACCACCAATCCATTTAGTGAGTTTATATCCATGCTTTTGAAGAGATTGCTTTGACAATCAAAGATAGGCCTTGTTAATTGAGACATCGTGAAAGTAGAAAGTGACGAAGTTGAGCCTTAAAAGGACAACTTTAATCGCCGGCAAAATAAACTGCCTCCAACATAGGTGGCTTGTAAGCTCCCTCTTTAAGAGGAGGATGTAAAGTGTTGTTGCTTCATACCCATCTCTTATAGATGCAACTTGCATTTAACATACAAAGCCATACTTTCAAGTGTGGAATGTTGATGCTTGATGTGCAGTGCGCATTTTATTTTTCACAATTAAAAGTCACATGTATTGATTTGAAACAAACACAGCCCGCCATGTAGAATGCGCTCACAATGTCGAGTACAATATTTGCAATAAAAAATGAGAACAATTTTACATTTGTGGTTTAACACTGTCGCAAATAATGAACAACACACATATTGATTCGAAAAACATGAGTTTAGTTGCAATACAGTGAAAAACATCAATGATGTTTCTTCTAAATAATATATTCTACCTTTCATTGTTCTCTCTGCATGCAATATCGATTCAATTGATTCGATGTAAATAACATAAAGTTGGCATCACAATCAATTTTGTAAAATCCGTGAGATAGTCTTCTTTTTTCCTCTTGAAGAAGTCTAATGGTGGTAAGTGTGAATTGTAGCAGGTCGGTGTAGCTTATTCTTTGTAAACGTGTCCCTCTGCAATGCAGGCAGAGTTTGTTGAATCATCAAAGTCTTATGTTATGGAAATGAAGTTTAATATTTGTCTTTCGGCACGTATATGTCAATGTCATATGGTTGGCTCTGAGCTCGTCCTTTGTGTGATCATTACACTCTTCAGCATCCCCTACGTGAAACCGTGTATTTTTAATGTAGAGTGTTCTCGATATCTGATAAACACGAAATTCACGGGAGTCTAAATTGGTGTCTCACACAAGGCGGAGACAACTGTCGCAGTGGCGACTCTCAAATGAATCTCGTATTTAATCAACAATTAACCCGCACTACAGATCAAACAATTAAAAATAAATGTGGAGTTAAATATTATTTTTAACTCTGCACAAAATATTGTATAGGACAAGTATGCAGAGAGTTCGAACACAGGGAGCAAACAAGGTAGATGCACAAATTTGTGTGTGTGAGTGTGTGAAGTGTGTCTACACTATGCAAGCAAATATTTTTCTGGGTTTTTAATTAAATAATTTTTTTATTTTTAATTTTGTATTTTGATTTTTTAATTTCCTGGTTTTTATATTTTACATTTTATATTTTTTATTTCTTTTTCAATATTGGGGTATATAAACAGGGTGATAAAAGAGGTGATAATATATTTATAAAAATATACAAAAATAGCCAAAAAATCAGAAATAAAATCTTTTTGATATTTTTATAATTTTATACTATTTTTGTGTTTTTTGGGTATTTTCAAAATATTTTTGGTATTTTTAAACACTGAAATAAAGCAAAACAGTGACTTAGCTACTGGCTGGGGGTAAAATGGGAATTAAAAATATCAAACAGCCACAAAATTTTTCCAAACTATTTTTCAAATAAAGACAATAAAAACAGGATACTACAGAACTTAAGTTTACAATTTTTGGAGTTTTCTACAATTTTTTAGATTTTTTTGAAGTTTTTAAGTATTTTTTAATTTTTAGGGTTTTTCTTTTGACATTTTTAGTGATTTTTTGATTGACACTAAAATAGGTTAAAATAGATAGTAGGGAAATTTTTTGGAATTTTCTAAGGTATTTTAATATTTTTTTGGTATTTTCTAAGCTAAACAATAGGCAAAAAGCAAGTTTTTAATTTTTAATAAATATGAAAATACACTAAAATCAAAAACTAAAAATATGGCGTGGAAGTGCAAGCACACACGAGCTTAAGTTTAATTTTTGAGAATTGAAATGATGCCCTAATTAAATAGATCAAACAAGCAAAAATGTCACAGCCTGGCAGGGGCATTTCTGCAAATATCAAAAAGTCCAGGGGCATACAAGCAATTTTCCACAAAAATATACACTGAATATTTGAATTTATGGACCAAATACAAATAAGTAGACCCCGCAGGGGTATCAGTGCAAAAAGCCCACCAGGGCGCGTGACAAGCACGCGCCTGGCAGGGACCTAAAAGTAATTTCCACAAACCCCGAGGGCTTACATGCAATTTTCACAAAATTTTAACATTTAAATCACAACTCCCGGTACTGGAACGAAATAATAAAAGGGTCGAGGGCCCCCTTGTAAAATGCCCACACCTCACGTGAACAGGTCACGTGAGGTGACGTGGCAAGGGGCCTAAGTGTAAATATGGAAAGTCTAAGGGGCTACTTGCAAATATTACAAAATATTTAAATTATGAAATAAAGTTAATGGACTAAAAGACTATTACAAAAATGGAAGGGGCGTCTCTGCAAATTACCCCTTCGAGGTGGAACCGACGGCTGATGGTCTTCACTTAAACAGGTGGCGCAGATCCAATGGCTGGTGACGCTTCGCGTTGGACGGCGAAGATTAGATCGTTGGGAAATGATCTGATGGTGGAGATCGGGCTCGATCCAACGGTAGCTGGGGCATTTGGGCTTCCTCCTCGATCCGACGGCGTAGGCGCACAGAGGAAGAACCGCGGAAGAACTCCGGCGAGCCGAAGTTCTCCGAGGTGCTGCTCCTTCTCCGGTGACGTTCTCGGCTCCAAAATGCGGTTGGAGGGTCCCTGAGGTCTCATCTTCCTCTTGGGGGCTTCAAAAGAACCCGGCGATGGCCGAGCTGCTCGCGAGAGGGTGGCAGAGCTGGAAGGCTCGGCTGAGCTCCGACGAGTGCCAAAATAGCTCCCACGCGCTAGTCAAAGCGCGTTGACCTGCAAAACAAAGTGAGAGGGTCCAGGGCAACTTGCCTGGACCCCGCGAAGGCAGAGAGGCGGCGCGAAGCGATGCGATGGTTCTCAGCCGGAGTTGCGCTCCGGTGAGGAGATGAAATTGAGTGATTCACGCGATGGATTTAGAAATTTCTTAAGGGCTTTTGTTCCTACTACTAAGGCTAAGCTAAAGAACGGAGAATAAATGGGTGGAGTGGCTTCCTCGACGGTGGAGACCGGAGGGAAGGTTACCTCAACCGCTGGTGTTGCGGGAGGTGGTGGAGACGCCTCCGACTTCCTCTGCCCTGGCTGAACGCACGGTGTGGGAGCTGTCACCTCTATGAGTGCTTGGAGCACAAGAAGAGCAAGGAAGGGTGGACCGAAGGTGTTCGAATTCGAATGGAAAGTTGGGGGTTCGTTTTAAGTGGTTTGACCTAAGGTGACAGGAGCTCAAAGAACGAGGCACCACAGGTGCGTCGATGATCCGCAACCTAAGATGAAGCTTGGACGGGCATCCTTGATGGAAGGGCTACAAAAGTCGTGAAGAGTGTTTCATGCATTGGTGCAAGATGTGACCTGTAAAAATCGACCAAAATGAGGTCAAATGCGTTCTGACCGGCGCACATGGGTGGAGGGCAGGCAGTTGACCGAGGTCAACGAAGACCGCCCCCTGGTTGGTCCACGTGGACCAAACAGGAAAAACCCAAAAAAATGGTTTACAAAATCATTTAAAAATAGAAAATGACTGAATTAAATTATGATTATAAACTAAAAAATATTCGTTATTTTATGTAGTATTTTTTATGATTTTTAATTAATTTTATGAAGTGTATTTTTATAAGTTTACTTTTACACTCCTTATAGGTATAATACCTATATATTTTATTCTTTTATTTTTATTTTGTGTATTTTAATTTTATTGTTTTTATTTCTTATTTTATATAATTATAAAATACTTTTATACACATAGATAAATTTTTATTTTATTTTACCGATATGTTTTGTATATTTAATGAAATATAAGTATGTATGGTATAGGTGTGTATATAGGTATTGTATCTATGTACTTTATGTAGCTATTTTTATTTTGTATTTTATTTAGGCTTTTATTCTAATTTTAATATGCATAATTATTATAAGTAATATTTACAAGATTATAAAAATTTAATAATACAAAAATAATGAATAAAGAATAAATTGAATATTTTAATCTGTACAGATATACAATGAGGTTCCAAAACTCAACTTTCAAACCGTAGCTCCGTCAAATGCGAAACCACCGCCATTAAATAGCTTATTTTATTCTATATACAATTAAAGGTGAGTTTTCTGCATTTGGAGTTTTCATTTGTGAGATACGGGTCTGGGAAGTTGGGATTCTGGAATTTTATTCAGACCATAACTTTTTATCTGTGTATTATTTTTCAGTGAAATCAATTTTGTATTTTTCTATATTTAATTATCTACAACTTTCATGTACAAAGTTTCTTTATTTGATGTATAAAAAGTGGAACCAAAAATAGGCCCCAAAATGAGTAAAGAATGAATAGAATAATATAGGTGTCCGACCCTTATCTCCCCCTACTTTATTCCTGGTCGACCTATTCATCAAGATGCCTAGGTCTCGGAGTTTTGGGTCATAAAATATTTACAATATTTTATTCTTTTTCTTTTCTTTTATTTATTCTATAATTTTGGCTTTAATTACAGTATTTTATACACTAATGGGATGCACATGCATGAATGCTAAGACGCTTTAAAGCTATTTACAGGCATTTGCTAGGGTTTTTGGTGCCAAAATGATAGAATAAAGATGATGAAATGTGGATTCAGCAATATCCCAATGGGGCAAGCAAATGTTCCATTGCATGAGTTTATCAAGACTTTTTCAATGAGCTCAAAAACATCGAAATCCGAGCTTGGGAGCTCGAGATATGACCATTCTGTATGAAACCAGGTTGGGGGCCATTTAAGATCTGGATCTAAGTTTTAAGCATTATAAAGATATTTGTTGGATGCTCCAAACCCTATGACGCATATCAACCGCCTCCCACCTCACCGGAGACGACCAAAGCACTACTGAAGCATCACCAGAGTCGGCCATTCGATACCTTTTTTCACATGGACACTTCCCCACGTAGGTATGGCCCCCTTCCTTTTTTGTTTGTGACTATCTTGTAGTGTATGCTCCTCGTGAACATTCGCATCCCTCTTGTTGGATGGGTTTTCTCCTTGACATGGTGATTTGTATGTTCTACGTGCTCCTAATATACCAATGCCACGTGGAGCATTAATGGATAGAACCCCAATCAACCATCAAGTTTGTAACTAATATAAATAACACGGATCTGAATTTATTAGGTCAAATTCATATACTTTCAATCATTATGACATACTCGTCGGCCATAAAATGTGTAAATTTCAATTATTTAGTCAGTTGTTTAATAAAGACGTGATGAATAAATTTGGGTTGCATTATTTGAATCGAAATCATCCATAAATAGGGTTATCAAGTCTCAACAGAAAATATCATCAACGCATGTAATTTAATAAAACAATTTAAGTAGTTAACTTAACGGTGTGGGATGGTAGACCGTTCATAGTGTCGTAAGGTATTTCAATGACACATGCCATAATCGTGCAGAACAAACAATTATCAAAGAAATGATAATTTTTTGCAAGCGGCATGGAGACTCAGTTGCTTAAATCCGCATACACGTTACCACTTTATTTCATTTACGAGTGTCTTGAGATACATGTTATCGAGATAGTTGTTGTGTGTTTCTCCCTGTGCCTCCACATGGCACATCAACACTTGTTTTTAGGCAATTCTGTTGATACCAATCGAGCACCACGAGTTGCGAGTAACTTATCTACTTCACTCAATGTTTCAAGGCAACGATGCACTGCCAAGGTGCATATTTCTTCTGACAATCCTATAAGTTACTAGCCCGATGTATAATGTTTATTCCAACCATCCTTATCACATGGACAATCAGAAACGGATGATGATTCATCTCAAAATCAAATTCTTTTTTTTGTAATTCATGTTATATAATTCTACATGCCATACTTTTAGGCTTATTTTTCAGCAAGTAAAATGTACACATGGATATGGATGCATATTTATTACTTTATTTTAATTGCAGATCCAAAACTTTACCAAGCTGTTCGAATCATTATTTTGCATGCATACACAAATTCAATTTATTAAAAGTTTGATATAGATGTGATACAATCAACCAAATGTCTACTGTAAGAAGCATGTGAATATTCTTCGTGATGAAATGAATAAAAAAATTCAAGAATCTGATTTAAATTTGACTTAAAAACCCAACAACAAAATGAATGATTGCCTTACCTAGTCGTGTTAGCTTTCACGTGGCTCTGTTTTGGTCCGATCTATGTTTTTTGTTAGGATGATTGATAATTATTAAAGTGATTAAGATATGAATAAAATATATAATACAAAGAAGTTCATATGATTTGAATAATGTATGGAAAACACTAAGAACTTGAAAATGTAAATTCTCTTGAAATTTCAACATACTTTCCCATTATATAATGCAACACTGCAAACAAATTTTCGACAAAGTTCTCCTTATATATGTGGTATTCGTATCAATGCCCCCTCCCACGAGTGATGCTCGATGGAAACAAAAAAAAAGATTAAAATGAACTAAGAAAATGAAGTAACGACGAAGAACACGTATGCCTTATGTTCTATGTAAGAGAAGCGTGCGAGGAGTCACATAATCACCAATGGTAACGTCACCCTTAGCCAAGAAAAATGATGTTCAAGTTTCTTTGTCACATAAAACGCTACTTATGGCACATAATGAAAAAATCGTCTTGACACGTACCCAGGACGGGTGAAACATGTGGTGTATTGCATGTTCTCGGACGACAAAGCACCTCTCGTCGAAGGCCATGCTCAGTTTCCTCCTTGGACGCTAACACTAATAAATAAAAGAAATAACTTGAAAAGGTATCTTATGTTAGAACTACCCACCTCTGCTCGAAGATGGTCACGAGAGCTCGAACATTTATCCTTACTCTCTTCGTCCCGACAATGCTTTGCTTGCACTTTTTAGCCATCTCCCTCTCTCAGCCTCTCAATCTCAATGAGGGGGTAGATGAGGCTTGGGTATTTATAGGCATTCACAACGCCATCATCCAACTCTTTTCCTAGTAAGCATTACTGACATATCATGTGTTGCTTGGTGCACGTATCATGAGTTGCTTGATGCACATTACAATGACATGACATCCTAGTCACCGACTATGTCATCGGTTTTGCTCGTGTCTAGCTTGAGGTCCATAACTATAGCTGATCATGATTAATCATTCTCAACTATGGGTAGCATTCGTTGATCCATGGTTAATGTTCCTTGACATCACTTAGTAGCTTTAATCACTGCTAGTCTTTTTAACCGTTATTACTTGACCACAATGATAATTATCACGTGTGAATGACATGTTTAATCGACATCAAATCCTTACTTTAAAAAAATGACAAAAAATTTTAACAACCTCCAATTGACACAAAATGAGCTTCATTGGATTCGCATCGGGTCGGATTCAAAGACAATATAAGATATGATATGGGGATTTTTTGACCTTGTTGATCAAACACTTCAATGCCGATGACTTCATGTCACAATATATTTTGATCTCTTCGCAATGATTGATTCATATAACAATTTTTTGACAATGGTGGCTACAATATAAAGACATCTTCGGTGCATTTAACAAAGCTAATGAAATTTGATATGATATTTCTTTTAGTTAATCAAAAGTCAATCCTTAAAGTAAATTAGTTGGTGTAGGTGCAAGTTCTTTAAACAGTACTACATAACTATATTTCAAAGCATACACTTGTACAAAGTTGGTTCGACATTTCTTTGAACTTTATCTTTGCCAAAGTTAGATTGCTTTTATCTTATCAAGAAAGGTCAATTTTGATGAGAAAGTTATGTTCTCTACACATGCACGATGATCGAGAAAATATTGTTGCATTATGATCCAGACTATAGCAACTAGATTTAGATTAAATTGAATACCTCTTCCATAGTGTCTACACACCTCATATTGCCTTTGGCTTAATTTAAATTGGAGTTGGTGATACGTAGTGGAGTGATCTCATAAGTCGTAGATATATGCAGTAAGGTATGATTTAATGGTGACATCGATGATGTGCTAGAAGTGAAAAGGTCGGATGTACGAGCCATCGTGCCAATGTAGCATCGAGGGAGCTCGTCATGTTCCCAAACATGGACACATTTGCTTCGAAGAGTGAAAGAGGAGCACTATCAACCCAAGTGGCTACCCACAATCCAAGTGAAGCACGAGTGATGGAACATGACGGTGACCCATCTCCAATCCGATGGGGAGAAGGATCCCGACAATGTGTACTAGAAGGTTGGGTTTGTTAGGGACATAGAGGTCCTCTTCCAAGGCCTCAAGTACGTTGGTTTATATACCAATGAGTTCAGGAGAATCCCTCCTCCTTAGCTCCGACTGTAGAGAAGATGTCCACTGGCTCTTGACTGACCTGGATTTTATCCTTTTAATAGTATCGAATTAACGATTTCGTTGCAGTCAGATAAATTTGAATCGATTAAAAATTAGATGCATAAATCGAATAAATCGATGAATTAATGAATGCGTGATTTTATATATTTTTAACCTGGGCAAGCCCCACGGTAGACTCAAGGCGGCAAAGGAACACGTTCGGATCAAATTAGATGAATTAGATCATGATTTTCCAAGAGGAATTTTTGGGTATATTTTTATGCAAAAATGCCAAATGCACAAATGCAGATGAACTAGGTTAGTAAGAAAACATGCAACTTAACCAAATTAATTTTATTACGAAATTAATCGAAATTCAACCAAATTTTATTTTTCCTATAAACCTAACCCAACGACGAATGCAAAATGTATTTTTTTGGAATTTTTGGACTTAAGACGCAACAATGAAAAACACAACTTTTTTGGGGTTTTTATGCAACTTTTCGTGTAAACAAAATGCAAAAATTACAAGAAAATTACTGAAAGTGTAATATAATAAAATTAAGCTACACTATTTTGGGGGAATTGTTTGACAATTTATGATTTTTTAATTTTTTTACTGAAAACAAAGTGACTGAGAGTATTTAATTCATAAATAATCCATGAAATTAAATTATCCAGAGAAAAAATAACCTCAAATAGATATTTTAACCAAGAATCAAGGAGAATTCAAATTTCATAAAAATATTATTCTTGGATTTAATCAAAAATCAATTACATAAAGAACTCTATAATTTATTTTATATAAATGCATATCTAATTTAGATGAAATTTGAATAGTAAGTAAAATACAACTAGAGGCATCATCCACAATTTTTTCACAATTTTTGGAGCAAGAAATATATCTGTGCGAATTTCAGAGCTTAATGGGTAAAATATCACTTAATTTCAAAATCAGATTTTTAATAAATTATTCAAAGCTCACAAAAATCCAAATAAATATCCAAATGATAAAGAGTTAGTTGTTCAACAAAATGATGTTTTGATTAAATAAAATGATGCTAGATGACTGTCCAAATTAATGCATAAAGTCAGGGGTGTCTATGCAATACATAAAATGAAACTGAAAATGTAATATATACACATGGACTATTTTGCAAATAAAGAAAACTAAAAAGTAGAAAGTGTAATTTTCACAAAATAAAATAAAAAGAAAATAAAATAAAATAGACCTGCAAATCGTGGGTTCCAAAAATGGAAACCACCCTCTTCCCCACGCTAGGGCACACGAGGTGGGGGAGCGGCTAGGGCGGCAGGCCTCCGCGGTCGTGCGCGCGGAGCACGGTGGACGATGACGTCGGGAGCGGGGCGGACCAGCTACGACGGGGCGCGACGCTGTAAGTACGCTCGGTCGCGTGCGTTTGAGCGAGTGTGGCGGTCACGCGCTGCGGGTGAACAATGTGCGAGGCACGCGACTCTGGCGGAGGGAGGCATGGTGGCATCGTGTTGGGGCCCTGCTGCGGTGGCGCACGACGTTGGAGCGGGCGACGCGGGGAAGACACGGTGTTGTGGGGAGAGGCAAGGCTGCGTGCAGCCAGGGGCTGTGCCAAGGGGCGGCTTGGAGCACCGCAGGGGGACGTGACGGCCTGGGGCGAAGGAGATGCTCGGCCGCAGGTGGCTGTGACAAACTGGAACGTTGAGGTGCACGCAGGCAGGGGGGCGCGCGGAGGTGGGCAACCACCGTTGCACATGCGGGGCGAGGCGCAGGAGCAGGGCCGCCGTCCTGGAGGGGCAGCCATGGCACAGGGCGGGCATGACATGTGCTGTAATTTTTTATTTTTTGTATTTTGATTTTTTTATATTTTTCGTTTTTTTCTCAAATAGTGAATGGATATGTGAAGAAGAATATGAATAGGATGGTGATGATGATTATTGTGTTGAAGTGGTGTATAAATGCAATGTTTGTGTAAAAAAAATGAATGAGTTGGTGTTGGTGATGGTGATGTGGTTCGTGTGATGAAATTGTGGTGATACGATGTAGAATAACAACGAAAAAATGTTAGATAAAAATAGAAAGTAAAGATAGAGAAATTACCTGGAATTTCGCCAGAGGGCGGAGCTACGATTCGCGGCTCCTGTCGTCGCTTTAAGGAGATGGCGGGTGCTCCAAAGCTCAATGAGCGTTGTGAAGCTCGTGACAGTAGCGCAGACCATCGGATCATGCTTTGAGGTTGTTGTTGTTCAACTTGTCTCCTAAAGCTGTCACCTGAAGGTTAAAGGGGCTCGATCTCACTTCTCTCGAAACGACGACATTTAAAGAGCCTCGAATCACCTTACCTAATTCAACTGAATTAATGATTAAAATTTAATGATGTTCGTTGTAGTCAGGTAAATCAAGACTGATCAAAATCACTTTGATAAATGTAATTTTAACGTAAGCGGTAAATTTTTTTATTTTACTTGGGCAAGCGCACGGTCGAACTCAGGGAGGCAGCTTTTTCCTTAGATTAATTTAAAGTTAATTTCGATATTTAGATTTTCAGGAGGATGGTTTTTTTGTATTTTTCCATGCAATTAAGACAATGTGATGCAATTCAAGCCAAATTCGAGGGTTACAATTTGAAGTATGGTCAAATTAAGTCCAAATTTTATGAAACTTGGCAGAATATGAGATGCAATGAAATTAAGCTGCTACATTTTTTGGACTTTTTCGACTCTAAATGAATCAAATATGAATTAAAAAATAAATACAAGGTAGTTTTTGCAAAATTAATTTCAATAAATACCAAATTAAATCGTTTTCAGATACAAAAACTAACCTATGTACTTCTATGTGAGATGAATCCAAGAGGATTTATAGATCTAAAAAACGATAAATTTTAGACCTATTAAAAACCAGTTAAGCAAGCTACTTAAACTAGACCAATTATGATTTTTTATGATTTTTGGAGCAACAAATAATTTAATATGGAATTAAAGGCACACAGTAGCAAAACTATGTGAATTTCCACAAATATAATTACATTAAATTCCTCGAAGCTCATAAAAATCTGACAAGTGTCGGCAATGATAAAGCACAAGTTTCTCTACAACATACAATTTTTGGAATAAAAAATTGATGCTAAATGAATGCCTGAATAAACGTGCAAACACAGGGACCAAAATGCAAACATGAATTAAATTGATTAGGTCAGAAACGTGCATACATGGACTAAAATGCAATTACTGTAATGCAGGGGTTCACATGCAATTTCTCTACGGAACACGTGCGCATACGTTACGTGCCTGACAGGGGCTGAATTGTAATTCTAAAAACCTACAGGGGCCTCGATGCAAATTACCCAGACCTCACGTGAAGGCCATGTGAGATCTAGGCTCGGGAAGCGTCGGAGTCTCGGATGAGGTTCGGGTCTTTTGCAGGCTCTGACTTGCTTCGGGGTAGCTTCAGATGAGGCTCGGACGCTCCGAGGCTAAAGGACGTGGAAGAGGCTCGTAGCTGGAGACGTGGCGAAAGACGAACTGGTCGATCACAAAGATCGAATGGTGGCCGGAGCGGGAGACGTTGTGATCACTTGGATCCGTCGGCTCTGCGGGGGCGACGTGGAACGCTGAGGGCTGTCCGATCAAGATGATCGGACGGCAACTGTGCTTCGTGCTCCTCCTCATCGCCGCCTCTGGGCGGGCTGTGGGCTGGCTTGGTGCTCCGGCAGAGGGCAGCGAACTCCGCTGCCCTCTACCGTGCTTGGTAAAGACTGTTGGGGGCTGGCTGAGTGGCTGAGTGGCGTCGATGTGCACCTGAGCGACATGAGTCTGGAAGGATAGAAGGTTTCCTGGAGGACGGAGACAAAGAGAGCTCAAGGAAGCTCCAGCAAGGTTAGCGACTAGCCGAAGCGTGGTGTGTGAGGTCTCGTGTGTGCAGTAAGTGACTGGATGCCTTTTGGAGCGGAATGGGTCAGCGATCGTCATGCTCCTCCACCGCGATCGGCGGAGCAGTGGTCGAGGGTGGTTGGTGGTCTAGAACGGTCGAGGGGAAGTACGAAGGGGTGCGCGAAGATGGTAGCTCCAAGGCGGAGCTTAAACAATGGTCAGTGGGAGGTGGTGTCGAGCGAGGAAACCTAATAAATGAGGAGAAAGACGAAGGGGGAGAAGAAGAAGATCGGAGAAGAAGATGAAGGATGCTACATGGGAATGGAGGCTCGGAGTGGAGCCGCCAGTCGTCGCTCGAGGGTCAGTAGGAGCCCGAGCTCGCGCAGCTCGACGGAGGAGCTACTGCACGGTGAAGCTCACTGTGGATCTCGCCGGAGAAGGACCGCTTTCATCGCTCGGATTTAGGCCTTTTCTCTGTCACATATAGGAGGAGAAGAGCTCTAGGGTCTCTCGTGCAAGGGCGGATGGGCTTGAAGTTGGCGAAGGTGCTGTATGTATAGGAACGCGGTGGTGACTCCGGTGATGGGGGTTGAGGTTTACATGGGGTCTATGGAGCGAGGGAGAGGCCATCGTGGCGTGACTAAGTAGCTGCTAGGAGGAGGGATGATGTGGCTATGCCGTGGGCTCGTCGAGGAGTGGAGATGGTGGCTGACAAAGGGGAGAAGATAGAAAGGGGGTAACGAGCAGGCGAGGTGGAGCGACGTGGTCGAGGCATTCTCAGAGGTTGAAGATGGTGCCTCAACCGTTGGATCTTGCGATCCAACAGCCACGATAGGGGCGCTAGGGAGCGGTTTGGATTAGATCAGACGGGCAAGATCGAAGGGCGATGGACAAGCCACGTGGCAGGATGTGGGGAAGGCGCTGAAGGACGGTGGAGATTGAATCAGAAGTAAGGATCATAGGGTGATGATCTCACGAGAACCGATGGCGGGGATTCGATCAATGGATGGAGGATCGAAAGACGCAGAGAGCGCCACGTGGAGCGTTGAGGTTGAGGCAGGGACTAACGGTGGAGATGGGATCAGAAGTGCGGATCGGAGGGTCGGGGAAAGGGGGCGCATGGCGAGTGGATAGATGGGTCGCGTGGTGTAACCAGAGGGTGCCACGTGGCCCAATCAGATTAGTCGAGGAAAGAATGTGAAATAAAAAGATGAAAATGGCCGAATTTGGAAAAAAATCGAAATATGAAAGTTGTAGGTCTCGATGAGATCTACAAGTTTCATGTTGACCAAAAATGGAAACGATGTCAAATGAAGTGATAAAATGTAGGGGTATAAATACAAATACATACAATATACAACGGAGGCCCAAAACCCAAGTTTTGCATACGAGCTTCGATTTTTAATGAAAATTGGTCTTATTTTGAAGGTCTCTGAATGTATATTATTTTAAAAGTGAGTAGACCTAGATCGGAGGTTGTATGAGAGAGATATGCGCATTTTAAGGTCCATGGTCTCAAACTTGGACTCTGGTTTTATTGGTCAATTTTTACAAGTTAGCATTTTTTTAATATTTTCTTGTATTGGTGTTAGAAATATATACACTATAGAGTTGATTTTTGGGGCTTTGGAGTTAGTATAAAATACATACAAACAGGTGATTTTTACAAGTGAATTTGGCTTCTTAATTAATGCAGATATGAATGCTAAAATGCTGGTATTATTTATGCATGCATGAATGCTAATTATGCAATATAGGTGATGAAATGCATCCAATTACTCGGAAACAATGCTCCATTTTCAACTTTTAGAGTGATGCATCATATATTCATCAGCGCTCGAGCAATGCTCCGGACAAGTAATGGCTTCATGCTATTTTCTTCTCTGGTTCAGATGGTTGAAGTTATGTGTGATCCTTCAAAAAAATGGCAGGTAGAAGATGAAGCTCGAGCAAATGCTCGTCTCTGGATCTAAGTCCCAAACAAATAGGAAAGATGAGTAGACGTCCCTATATCAAGGTGAGTGAGCATATGTTAATGTACAGTGTCCAACTTCAATCTGCTCACTTTTGAATTAATGTACATTCAATTATCTATATATCAATATCAAATTCAAAAGAATCAGAGTTCATTTGTGAAAACTGGGCTTTGGTACCTAACTATGTATTATGCAAATGCATTGACTCTGGCATATTATCTATATCTCTCTCTATATATATCGCTCTTTTTATTATTTTCTTTTTCATTTCCTCGCTTCATTTCACATTCTAACTAATTACATTAAAAATGAAATCAAAAAAATAGTAAAAGTAATGAAACGGTCAATTCTGACTAGAGCACACTGACCCATTCACTTGTATATATCTCACATTTTATAATTATTCCTAACTCATAAAAAATAAAAAATTTGATTTCATGTCCATTTCATCATTTCGTAGCGTTTCTGAGCTTCTAGTGAGCCAAATACTCACTTACATAATATCCAAATTTTTTATTTTTTATGAGTTAGGAATAATTATAAAAGTGAGATATCTACAACGGTAAAAAATTTCAAAACAAAAAACAGTATTTTACGTATATAAAATATTACCAAGGAAATCACATATTGCACAACACATTTGCATTCGAATCCTTCACAAACATTTTATATTGCATTGAGGAATATTTTTCATGTTGTACATTTTGACATTTGAGATCATTTGATATTTGTAATTTGTTTTTCTTCCTTTTATTGCACTGGTCAAAGTCTTAGTCATACGGGCAACTCCCATCCACATAGCACTCTCTGATTTGAGCCACTTTAACGCTCAGTCAACCCTCCTGGGTTAAAGTCTCCATCCAGACAACTCTTTTTGGCCTTTTGCATCACTCGTCATGGTCGTTGGATCAACTTTGATCCAACGTCGCTCAGCCTCTCCGCCCAACATCCTTTGCCCTGCACGTGCTAGGTCTGTGATACACCCTCAACCTTCACCCACGTACCTAGCACGTGATCATCCCCTTCCTCCCACAGCACCTCATCCTCTCCAACTGCACCGCCCTTACACGCCTCGACCCACCACGCCTTCTCTCCCGACCACCATCTCTACCATGGACACCAAACTCCTCCGATCACCCTCCTCTTCTTATACGATCTCTGCCAGCCACCCAATAATGCAAACCCTAACTTCCCTAAATCTGCCCCCTTATCGCCTCTAATGACCGGAGATCGATCAATCTTGACCTCCAGATGTTAAGAACCCTAACATGCACATCTCCTTGATCTCGATCTTCTCGTACCCCTGTCCTCTCCACCTGGAACCCAACGAACACATCCCAAACCATCCAGAACTGTACGCCTCCCCTCTCCTATTTATCTTCATCTCTGACCATTGTTATGATTATCCACCATTCAACCCATTACTCGTCCCTGTGCATAACGAGAGGGAAGAAGAGAGAGTGACCCGTGTGGCTGGTGACAACAACCATGCATCGATCAGTGACGAGACCTTCCAGGCGCGATCCACGGCACCCGGTCGTTCTCATCTCTTGCATGCGAGTCCTAGCTTTGTGCTTTTCTCCAAGAACTGAGGTGAAGACCGGAGGAGGCAACCCGCCACTCCATCCCAATCGAATACATATTCACCTCATTCTTTCTTCTTCTTCTTCATTTCTCTATTCATCATCTTCGCTTTGCTGCTTCTTTCCCTACTTCTGCCACGATCGTCATCTTCCAAGTATCGATGCTCATCACCACCATCGATCATCCTCACTTCGATATCCCCTCGTTTCCCCTCTATCTCCTGCTACAATTCATCATGTAAACTCCGACTATCGAGGAGCTTCGCTTCCGCCATATCCCTCATCTTCCGAGTAGCACTGTATCATCAGAGCTTCATCAAGCCCAGTTGATCCTCAAGGAGTACGAAGTCCCCAAAAAGAACCCCTAGGACGTACATAAGCCCTTCGATCAAGAATAATATTTGATAAAAAGCTACATCGGGTGACCTCGACCTCCAGAACTTGGTCCTCAAGACGCGTGCCTCGAGCATCCCCAATGCATTTGACACCGACTAGCAGAGGAAGCCGTTAGACCACATAAACCGAATGAGACGACACATGCCCAGACACGTGCCTCAAAGTGACATTTATGCCCAAACCCTTCAAACTTCCATAATTAACAAGGATACCCCCATCGGGGATAAATTGCATCGGAGCCCAAGCATGATCACAAATTACAAGAATACCTCCGAAAGGTCAAATTCCCACATAATTTAATTATTTTATTACATTTTGGCCCTTGAATTTAATGTATTCATAACTTGCACATTTAGAGGCCAGACTTGAGTGTTCTCTATATCATTTTGAACCTTGATTTATTCTCTATTATATATAACACTTGATTATTCACATGGACACACCTTTTGCCACTAATAAACCGAGGAGTTTATCTCTTATTTTGAACACCTTTTATCCACTTTATTGATTTATTATTGCTTATTTAATTGAGAAACTGGAGAATTACAGTAGGGTTTACTTTGATCTTAATTGAATAGTCATTCTCTGAAATTCATTGGCTATCTTGATTGAACTGATTGGCTGGGTTTGATTGCTTTCTCTGGCACCTACATCCATCATTGCATATACTCATTTTATTCACCATTAAAAAAACCATAAGAAGATATTACATTTATTTCTTTATTCCTCTATCACTACATATCATATCATTATTTTTTTGGCATTAAAATTATTTGCTAAAATCAAGCATCATAATTCTTTTATTAATTAATTACATCTTTCATACTTAAAAACCAATAAAAATATAAAAAATAGAAAAATAATCCTTCTTCTAAAAACATTCTTTTTAGATTATTTAATTATTAATTCTTAACTCTCACATTATCTCTATGAGTTCGACCTTAGGACTTACCGAAGTAAAATAAATATTTTGACCGCATCGAGACCTGAATCTCCGCATCTTTTCTCTCGATGTGACCATTTTTGACGGATCCTAGGTTTCCCGTATACAACAATTAATAAACGTCAAATTAAAAGGGCGATTTCGGGGTGCTCGTCAATGCCTCCATGTCCTTGCGGTACAACAATTAATAAACAACAAATTAAAAGGGCGACTCTGAGGTACTCGTCAATGCCTCCATGTCCTTGTGGTTGTTAGGTATCTTGAGCTTGAGGATGGCATTTGGATGTTGAAAGCGAACATGGCATCTTTGGTTATATAGAAGATGTAAGGATGGATTACCAACTTATGGCCAACGTCGATCAAGCTACTACACGTGAGGTCATTGGTAAGTCCGACGATGGGTGCACATGAGGTGGTTAGTAGGGTCTGAAGGGCAGTGGTGACGAAGGTCGTGCATAGATCCATGGCGGTGTACGAGGGGCGAAGGAGGAAGAGGATAAAGAGGTAGATGATTAGAAAATAATGTTTCTATGAAATTTTTTTCCAATCACCCTTGTGTCCAAAGCTTATTGTCTGCTTGGAAGGCGGATGGATGACAAATAACTCGAGGGACACAAGTGATAAAACTGCATAAAGATAGGGGTGCAACTGATATTGCGAAAAGGTAGGGGTATACATGATATGGCAGAAGTTAACATGGGCACAAATGCTAAAACCTCCCTTTTGTGGGTTATCTCGAGAGCAACCTTTTTTTTTTGGTATAGTTTTTGGACAGAGATTTGTTGTTGGGAGGTTTTATTATGATGTGACTTATATAGGAATCCAAAGAAAGAGCAATAGTTAATTTTTCATTTGTTGGATGTAAAAACATGATGGTACAATATTTTATTTGCTTGTTGAACAAAGTTATACAATTTTATCCGAGAGGGAGAACGAGAAAGATATGCGAATGATGAAAATTGACAAATGAGTTGAGTTGATTAGTGAGGGAAGTTATGTATCAAAACTTGGTATGCATAACTTTGCGAAAGTCCGGTCGGTAAACCGTCTAGGAAGGGTATTTTTTGGAGGGTGAAAGTCCTGTTTTTTTTCTTCTTATTTCTCTCTGAAGAATTTCAATGCATCTGCACATGATTTGGTACGTTGAAAACTACAACATGGATCGCCTGCTGCAGTGTTGTCTTTGCACTAACCGCTTGAACTGCTCGATCTTGATAAAGGAGTTTAGATAATTTTGCACGGGCCTGTTTGGTTGCAGGGTTGGGCAGGGTTGGCCCAACCCTGGTTACTATTAACAAGGGTACTTCCTCCTCACAGATTACTATTCACCCACCCCAACCCAACCCAGTCCAACCCAGCAACCAAACCGGCGTAGGGGCTAAGGAATCTGGTTGGGTGCCCGCTACAGCACACGACGTTCCAGTCTCCTCGTCCCACTTCTAGTCCCGGGCGGCAGAGGCGAGCTGGCGTAGGGTTTCCGGCTTAGAGAGTAGATGCGTCCGACGATGTGAGTTCACACTTGCATAAATTTCGAGTTACTAAAGATACAGGTTTACACAGTCTCGTCTCATGGAGCCAACGGAGGCATCGTCGTCGTCATCATGGAGGGTTCTAGAGTTCTACAGCGGAATCGGGGGAATGGTGAAATTTCTATCATCTGAAATCATAATTTGGTACTGTAATCGAACTATTAACGCAATCTAACATGATGTATGCACCACATAGAGGTACTCGTTGATGCGAGCAATGGGGAATGCCACCGTAACTGTGGTGGAGGCCTTCGAGATCAATGACAAGGCCAACGATGTCTATCAATTCAACTTCTCCTGTCGCCCCTTGCAGGTTTTTTCTCCATGTTCTCAGCTATCTTTATTTCTTTTCTTAAAGAAAAAAAGAGCCTCTACGGTATAGGTGTATGATGAAAAACTTCGCCATTTATCATCAAGAGTTATTACAATCCCAATACAAGTAATCCTAATACAAGTACGAAGACCATAGATTTAAATGCTCCAACTCCACTCAACGCCTCAGGCTGCGCCATTACATTCTCAACATAGAAACGATCATGATTAAAAATCACCCCATTCTTGATTAGCCATACCACCCAAATTACAGCAACATAACCTATCCTTTCCTTCTTCGTGCCGGTCCAGTCCTCTCCAACAGAGCTGCAGAATTTAACCATGCTGTCAGATCTCACAACTCTATTACTAAAGTGATTCCAGACCTCCACAGAGCTACCACACTTGAAAAAGAGATGGTCAAAATCGTCCCATTGTCCACGCACCTTGGGCACCTCGGATCAGCCCCCTGAATGAAATGGATGGATACGTCCTTTGTCACCAATCTCCCTATTCTAAATAGCCACATGAAAACCTTTACTCGAGGCGGGATTTTCCATTTCCATATCCGCCTAAGTCCGCCTCGCAACCCTCATAATCGAATATCGTAGGACCCCTCAAACCCTTGTATGCCTTCCCAACTGAGAAAGTGCCGTCCCTCCGTATCCAGCAGGCCCACCCGTTCATGGGCCCAGCTACACCCTCCAGTTTCGACAACATAGAGAAAAGCTCCTCCACCCATTGCTTAGAGAGTTCAGATCTGAACCTAGGAAAGAATGTATGCCCATCCCAAGCCTCCTCCACCGAGCAATTCATATTTTCCTCCAATGCCTTCAATCGTGAAAACCTAGCTCCCAAAGCCCCGATCTCACTCCAATCATCTGTCTAGAAATGAAACCATGTACCATACCCAACCACATGCCTTAAAAAAGATTATATCTCATGTGCCACTGCACAGATGCCCCTCTAGAAGAATGAGGGCGCAACCCCACGATCAACCGCACTCGGGAATGAGAGGCCCGACTCATAAATCATCCGAATAAGATTACATACCAGGCTTTCACAACCACCCCTCTTAGATCACTTTCTTATTGTTACCTTAGACAGACCACTTTCTTAGATCATATCTAAAAGGAGTTTATGATTTCAGTGTACCATGCAAAACATAATTATATGTTTTTCTATTCTGAATCTTCTAGCTAACCGAACGACAAATGGATTCTTAGTTGCGCATTGTTCTTCATAGAAACAAGAAGGATGCATAGAGAAGAAAATCACTGCAATTATGGGTAGGATTTCTCGAAAGCCGATTTTCCGAGTACACGGCTTCTACCGGAAAGTTTCAACTTTTCTTAAGAAGAATCGATAATTTGAAAGGACCATGAAGTTGCCATTAGTTGTACATAAATTGAGTAGCTTTTCCTGCGTTAAATTTTATCATGGTCTTACTAGTTTATGGAATTTCTTTGTGCAACTCCCCTTGCTTTATGGGTATCTCATTGGTAGAAGTGTAATTTAAATTACATTCATCAAAGTGTACTTTCAGAACTCCATATCAGTTATTATTATTAATAACTCTATCAAAAGTACGCCTTCATCCATATTATCTTTATTTTGTCACCCGGTTCCTGTTAAACAAGCCTTTTTCTAAATGTTGAAAGGATCAAACTTTATTTATTGATTTTTGAATGACAAGTTGCTTTACTCCATCGGCTAATATTTGGTGGTTTGACTTCTAAAAACCATTGTTTTTAACATAGCTTTGTATTGCTTCACGCTCATAATCAGGGTAATATTCAGAATCTCACATCAGCCGAGCTGGATAGGTATGGAGCCAATGCTTGGCTTTTGTCTCCTCCTTGTCAACCGTACACTAGACAAGGTTTCCCAACTAAGCACACAGTGTTTTTAACATTGCAGTCTTCATAATGTTTTAAATCTTGCAATTTTATATATGTGCAAAAATTCTGTTCAGGACTTTCAGAGAGATTCTGCTGATGCACGGGCATCATCTTTTATTAGGATCCTTGAGCTTATCCCTAGTATGCATCAACCTCCTGCAGTGATGTTTGTAGAAAATGTTGTTGGTTTTGAGGTCTGTATGTCGAGAAATCGTAAGGGTCCACATTTACATTTTATGTTGATTTGAATTTTGTGGACCTACGAGAATCTGACGTATTTTTAGTTGGTACCAGATATCTGATACCCATAGGCCACTTGATGGATATCCTAGCTGCAAATAATTACAGTACTCAGGAGTTTATCCTGAGCCCTATTCAGTTTGGCATCCCATATTCTAGACCTCGGTACTTCTGCCTGGTAAGACACTTTTGAGAGTTCTACATTTGGTATTTCATCGAAGTAGCTGATAGTGTATACGGTTCTCAACTCCAAAATTATACTCCCTTCTTCCCATTAGCATAAAGTGTTTCGGAGTTTTTTTTCCTACTCGAGTCTGTAGATATACTTCTGGAATTTACTTTTTGGGTTGTATTTAAATGGATTTGTATTTCTCCCTGTCTCAAGTCTCTTGGATTTAGGCAAGTTCTATGGCAACAGTTGTGTCTTTTGGCTTCTGCATTATTTTTCGATGCAGTGCATAGTATTCTTTTGATAAATATCTAATTCTTTTCAGGCAAAGAGAAAGCCTTTACTGTTTAAGACTCCCTCTTTCAATAGCCAGCTGATTCGTACCCCTATTCCACTCAGCATTAGTGGATGTGGCAAACCATATGATGCGATTTCTCAAGAAAATGGATCGGATTTAATTTGCAGACCAATAAAAGATTTCTTACACACCTGCCACTCTATCTATCATCTAGAGGATACAGAATTCAAGATCCCAGGGAGTCAACGAATAACAGTGAAAAGAACCCTAGAGACGTACGTTGTGAATTAGCAAATCCACATGCAGTGGGGCAGATCAGAGATGATTGTGATGCCAAGAACTTTTCATATTCTAAAAGAAAAAATGATGTTAGTGATCTATCGGGGCAATATGCTGTCCCTGTGAATTTAATTGAAAGGTGGGGCAGTGCCATGGGTATCCTTCATAACCTTCAGTAAGTAGTAGTACATTTTTTGAGATGATGGTAGTAATACAGGATCTATAGTTCCTATCTGTTGTTGCTTTTGTTGGGATTCAAACTCCTTAAATGTCAGATAGATATTGTGTTTCCTGATTCTAAACGATGCTGTTGTTTTACAAAAAGTTACTATCGCTATGTGAAGGGCACTGGATCACTTTTGGCAACTGTTCAGGTAAGCCTTCTGGTCACTCTCAGATGTAATCGCAGATTGTTCGTACCTACTAATTTTGTGTCGATGAGTGTAATTTATTTTGTCTTTGCCATAGGCATTGCATTCTAGTCCTTTTTCACTAATATGAGATGTGCTCATGCAGCCAAGAGAAAAGCATGAAATTGGCTGTCTAAAAGACTTGGGACTGAGATATTTCACTCCTAGAGAGGTCTGTTGCCGTTTTACATGATACCCAGTGTTTCAAAATGACCAGATTTTGGAATTTTCTATGTTACATTTAGAGCAAGATTTTTCAAGTCCATAACTGGATGTGATCTTGAAAATCGAAAATATATAGGAAGTTTTGTAAATTATGTATAAGATCTTCATTAATGATGTCGAACAGAAACTTTCGTATGCCCTGTATATTTCTCAAAATCTAGAACAGGGTAATGTTTCATTGGCTTAGTGCTAGTGGATATTGGATTTGATCAATAAATTGTTTATTTGGGGTTTCTATGGTGATTCCACATCACACGTATACTATTATATTATCATAGCTAGTTAGCTACACATCACTCTCATGAAGGGCTTAATTATCATTTATACACTTAAACTTCACATCATCACAATTTTCCTTCAATTCGATATTAACATGATAATTGAGCTGATAGATGATTTTCCTTCTTCCATAAAAAAATTGGTGATAGATATCTTTGAACTACACAAGATAATTTTTGCAGCTATCATCATAGCGTATCTTCCTCCGACCAAAAACAAGCTAATCCCCAGTATAATTCAACATCATTTGACCAAAAACCAGTTAATCCTCAGAATAGTTTGACATCATTTGACATATACGAGGTTGACGTTCTGCCTTCCTTCAATTGACAAGGGGACAAGCTATCCATCAACCAGATACAAGTAGATACAAGCAACATCCATATCTCTCAACAACCATATTCCCTTTAGGTGGATACTAGTATCGGCGGACAAGGATTCTTTTTTGAGGGGAAAGGGTGCACATCCATGTTGCACACCCAACGAGAATGATTGCTAATAACATGGGTCTTTACAAATGTGAGGACTGAAAGAGAGCCTTGGTATGTTCATGTACAATCTCAACATAAATTTCTCTTTATTGAAAATATCCCTTTATCTTCCAACCAAATTGGCCTTAAAAAGTAGGAGGTTGTAAACACATTGTCTACGACCTATAGCATGAGGAACCGAAGGATGCCTAGAACCTTTCAGTGCTAGTGACAGTAGGCCAGTCCAATTTAGTGCAAATGGAACCCTCCCTAGGAAGGGTACATGCAGAACGAGGTGGTTCACATCTTTTGTAGACTTTGCATCTTGGGCATAATTGTCATTTCCATTCATGATTTTTGCTCTATAATCGATGATGCAGCGTGACCCCAAATTATGGGGCCACATTTATTTAATTAAATAATTATCAATTTTATTTACGTTTTTAGCGGTCGTATTGGTCTAATTGAATAATTGAGATCGCATGTGATCTCAACGTTGATTTCGTAGATGTTAATTATAATTGTTGGTCAATTAAATAAGTTAGAGTCCAATTAAGTTAGTTAGAGTTCAATTAGGATTAAATTAGTTGTAATTTGAGTTATTTACTATTTTTGTAAACCCTCTCTCCTATATAAAGAGAGGGTAGCCCATTGTTTTAG
This sequence comes from Ottelia alismoides, assembly GCA_037367405.1. Lineage (NCBI taxonomy): Eukaryota > Viridiplantae > Streptophyta > Magnoliopsida > Alismatales > Hydrocharitaceae > Ottelia > Ottelia alismoides. The sequence goes on along the minus strand of JAZKJV010009595.1, from coordinate 49,469 downwards.
TCAGTCGATTATGAATTGAAATTTGAGATTTTATCTCGTATCTCTCTCTTATCTCTCTTCTCCCTCCACGCGATCTCCGCGGTCTTCTCCTTCAACCTCTCGCTTTCTCGGCGAGTTTTCTTCCTCTCAATCCCTCCACTTTCTCTTCTCAACCATTCCCTTCTTCTACCAAAAATCCACCAAAAAATATATTATTATTTTATTCGCCGTCGCCGATTTCGATTTGCATCAACTGGTATCAGAGCCACACGATCTTGCACCTCACTTGCACTTCATTTATTCATTGCATAAAAAAAAGTTCATATTGCACTTGTGAGTCCCTCGATCCGTGAGAACCAAACCTCTATGGCTCGCCGTCCCGATCCCATGGCGCGGTTGGAAGCCATGATGGCAAACTTGGGTGAGGAAATCCGTCGCACCAACACTCGTCTAGAAAATATAGAGAGGACGGTAGCCAACAACACCCAACAATTGGAAGTCTTGAATTTTGACCGAATGGATAGGGAGTACGGAAGGGAACAGGGTAGAAGGGACACTAGCCGCTCTTCCACGTCAAGTGGGCGACATCATAACCCCCGTAATCCCCGACATCATGAACGTGACGCGATTGTCTTTGACCCTAGCTCTGAAAGCGATGTTAGCAATGAACCATCCCTACACCTGGAGTCGCCGCCATCTTCAGGTGGCGAGGAGAGTGAGAACCGAATACCTCGTAGGCGTCGACCTGACGAACGTAATCGAAGGAGAGAGCACGAGTTGCGAGGGCGACCATACAATCAAAATCAAGATCCTAATTGGGACCGGGGAATAAGGATTGACGTAGCCGACTTTGATGGACGACGCGATCCGGACGTCTTCCTTGATTGGATGGATCAGTTAGAACATTTCTTTGTTCGGAAGGAACTGCCGAGTGAGCGGAGAGTACAGTTTACCACGTTAAAGCTGAAAGGATTTGCCTTACTTTGGTGGAAACACCTCCAGGAGGAACGCCATCGTCAGGGAAAAGAACACATTCATTCTTGGACACGGATGCAACAGAAACTTCGGGATAAGTTTCTTCCGGAAGAGTATCGACAGAACTTGTACAATCGCCTACAAAACCTCCGTCAGGGAACACGCACTGTTCGGGACTACACTGAAGAATTCCAAGTTCTGATAGCTCGGAACAACTTAAAGGAAAGCGATTCCCAACTGGTGGCCCGATACACACATGGATTGCGAACCAACATCCAAGATGAGTTGTACATGTGTGACTGTCGAACAGTAGACGCTGCCCATGATAGAGCTGAAAGGGCTGAAGCGAAATTATCCAGGAACCTCACACGACACGGCGCCCTGCTCGCCGCTCGACGCCACCCCGAGTCGCGCCTCCAAGAAGATCTCCTCCCGCGCGCGTATAGCGAAAACCCTAACCGGGTTTGCGAGTTCTACGGGATTTCAATCCCGTGGAATGTGGGAATTGGAGTTAAATGGGAAAAATTGCAGAAGAAAAACCCCAACTTCCACTATTTACATAGAGGTCCAGGGCAGTATGAAAAGAAAGAAAAAGAAAGAGGTGCGAAAATTGCGCCAACGCCCCCGGCGGCCGAAATATTTGAAAAACAAGGCTGCAATTGGAAAATCAGGGGTTATTCCTTATCCAAATAGGGCTATCATCTTGGGTTCTCCCTATTTAAGGACCCCATGGCTCCAATTTTTAGACACATCTCCCCTTCTCCTCTCTTTGTGCCATTGCTTCATCATGGATTATTCAAGGGCCATATTCTCCATGCCGCATCAATTCTTTGAGCACCATGGGAAGAAGACGACGATCGAGACGACGCCACCGTACGCACCGCATATGTGTTTCAACCACGGTAGCCGCGCCTCTCCCGCCCGCACATGGATTCCGCCGTTCACGCCCCACATGTTCTTCCAGCAGTCAATTAAAGCCGCCGAATCATCCTCCAAGCTTGCCGTTCACGCAATTCGTCAGGAGCCGAATTTTTAAAGCGGTGGAGAGTTGATGGAGCGTGACCCCAAATTATGGGGCCACATTTATTTAATTAAATAATTATCAATTTTATTTACGTTTTTAGCGGTCGTATTGGTCTAATTGAATAATTGAGATCGCATGTGATCTCAACGTTGATTTCGTAGATGTTAATTATAATTGTTGGTCAATTAAATAAGTTAGAGTCCAATTAAGTTAGTTAGAGGTCAATTAGGATTAAATTAGTTGTAATTTGAGTTATTTACTATTTTTGTAAACCCTCTCTCCTATATAAAGAGAGGGTAGCCCATTGTTTTAGTCAGTCGATTGTGAATTGAAATTTGAGATTTTATCTCGTATCTCTCTCTTATCTCTCTTCTCCCTCCACGCGATCTCCGCGGTCTTCTCCTTCAACCTCTCGCATTCTCGGCGAGTTTTCTTCCTCTCAATCCCTCCACTTTCTCTTCTCAACCATTCCCTTCTTCTACCAAAAATCCACCAAAAACTATATATTTATTTTATTCGCCGTCGCCGATTTCGATTTGCATCAATCGATGATAAAGAAAAATGGAGAGTGGTGGGCGGAGCGGTAGGGGGGAGAGCACGGTGGAGGGGAGAGCACAGGGGGGATGAAAGCAGAGGGGAGGAGTGTCGAGGGCCACCAAAAATCATGAGGGCGTCCATGATCAACAAGTGGAAGATGATACGAGCATGGATGATGTCTCCATGGAAGAGCTCGCTGGAGATGGGGCATGGAGCGTGCCGTGTACGAAGACCTGCAACCACAAGGCTTGCGACATAAGGTAGACTTGGTGCTTCAGATGTGGAGCTCCCGATCATCTCTCCAAGGTTTTCCCGACACCAGAGCAACTTTTCTTCCGTTGTGGCTGGTCGGGGCATTTGAGAAAAGACCACGGAGGAAGAGGCTTGTGGACAAGGAAGAAGACATCATGTGATCTCCTTTCAGACAAGGGGGTTGCATTTCTGTTGCAACGGTTATCGAAGGAGGCGGATTTTGGGTCTCGTTCGATGGTGGAGGCCATGATTCTTGGACGACGGATCTGATTGCGTGGCTACAACTTGGAAGCTCAAAGTGGCTGGTGTGTCGCTCCACTGCAAGAACCTTAAGTCCCTCTGGGCAACTCCGGCTCATGCGGGAGAGATCGAGAAGGTGACAAGCACGGGCCTTCGGGCTGCCGAGGGCCCCCATGTCGAAATCTTTCTACGAGGGGAGAAGGGTTAACCCCCTTCCCAAGTTCGTGTCGAAATGAAGATTGGCCAGAGAATCGTACCCATTTGGGTGGTTCTTCTGGACGAGATGGTCGCTGAAGATGGGATCGACAGTGGCGCCAACATCAACAACGGTAGAGGAAACGCCATGATAGAGGAGACAACTAGAGGAGAATCTCGGGGAGCACAATCAGTGTCTTTAAACATATAGTCGATGGAATTAAATGCAACATTCAAAGCTTCAAAGGAAGGTGGAAGGGTTTCGATCGTCGATCATGCTTGCAACCCTAAGGTTGCAAAAATGTTCTTGGAGGAGCTGCTCCATAGGTCCTCAAATCATGTCTCGACTTCGGGTTCAAATTCAAACCTGATTAAGGATAAAAAAGTCCAATTAGGAGGGTTAGGTCCTCAAATCGTGCCTCGACTTCGGGTTCAAATTCAAACCTAATTAAGGATCAGAAAAGTCCAATTACGAGGGTTCTCGAACTGGCATGTTCGGGTAGCCCAAATCCTTATTCGGTTTCGTTGATAGATCCTGTTTCTATAAGAAACACAACTATAGGTCTGGACCCTCGCCTCAACCCGATTGCACCGCTTATGGCCAATGCGGTGCCGTCTTGTTGGGTTGGCATCTTGCCTTCATTCCAACCCGATTGTTGGGGTGCACTCGATGATGTCACCTGGAAGGCTATTGAAAGAATGGGCGTGCAGTGCGGGTGCATCAATAGATGCCTCCTTGACTCAATCGACCGAACTCGAGGTGGCTGCTCTGGTCACGGAGGGCGGGGGCTTGCTGAGTAGTAGAAGTGACAACGTGGGGAACACCCTGGAGACTATGGCAGAGTGGGGAGATGTTGAAGCAATGGAGGAGTTCATCGAGTAGAGAGGAAAAAACCTACACGGGACGGTGGGATCCCGAACAAGGAAGTTGGCGGTAGTTTTACATCAAGATAAGGTGTGGGGGGGGGTGACATTGATCACAATCTAGGTAGAGAGATGCATTTTCTATCATGTATTCTCAGGGAGTGGAGCACCAAGCATTGGTGTTTTTTCGTGTTAGTAGCGTAGGGATGAGAATCACGGTTGGGAGACTATGCAACTAGAGCGCATTAGGGGGGTCTTTATGGGCTCGGAGGAAGGCGAGGAAAATTTGGAAGAGGAGTCTTCTGTGTTGCTGGAAGAGGGAGCCAGAGGAGATGTCCTATCACATGTTGTTAGTGAGGTCCTCGAGGGGGTAGGGACAGAACTGAATACAAGAGCTATTGGGTCGCAGGAGGATAAGGTGTTTGAGCCAGAAGTGGCGCGGTTGGTGGGGGTTTAGGTGGTAGGGGGTCCCCCACGATTTCACAATGAAATGCTTGACGTGGAATGTACGTAGGCTAGGCCCACTAAAAAAAGACCAACTGTTGGCTCTATGCTTGCATCTTGGAGGACCGATGTGGCTTGTTTGTAGGAAATGAAGGTTGAATCTTGGGATTTGGTGTTGTGGAGCTCAACCTCTGGGCCTCATCTCATGGAGTTCAAGGCTGCGACCATTGTTGGCAGTGTTGGGGGGATAGTGGTTGCTTGGAATGGTGACGTGTTTGACATGGTTGATGAGATGGTTCTTATACACTCGGTGCCAGTTGTTTTGCATAGTAAGAGGGACCATTGACCATTCATGGAGCTGTGGGTGCTTCACGGAACACAACGTTATGGTCTGAGCTGCAACATATGAGGAACATTTTTCCGTAGTTGGCTTGGATCATGGGTGGAGACTTCAATGTCACGTGGTACTTGGAGGATAAATCGGGTGGGAGGTGCGCAAGATCCTGGTTCTGGCTTGTTTGCCGAGGTGGTGGAGGAGCTTGGTCTGAAGGTCCTGGATGCGAGCAATTGGAAATATACTTGGAGGAGTTCTTCATCTTGATCGCGACTGGACTGTTTCCTACTATCGACCGAGGCCCTAGAGATTTTTAGCCTAGCATATGTTACTTCTCTACCACAATCATAGTCAGATCATACACCTTTGTGCCTCGACACCTGCAGCAGTAGAGGCGCATCTTCCTACTTCAGATTCGAGCGCTATTGGATGCTGGAGGAGGGCTTTCACGACATGGTGATTTTCTTTTGGAAGGACTTAAAGGTGGACGGTTTGACTACTGTTAGTCTCGTTATGAAGCTGAATGCGTTGAGGAATATGCCGATTGGCTTCAAGAAGAGCTCTCTCATTTTACGCTAGCAGAGGAGCTCATGCATATGAGGAGATTATAAAGGGAACTCTATGAGATGATTATTCAAGAGGTCTAGGGATCTTTGTATAGGACTAAACCCTAGAGAGCTCAAAAAGAGAAAAGTACATAAATACCCTCGGTCGGGTTACAGTGGAATATTAAAACACAATCTACTGTAATCTCTAACACTCCCGTTAAGTTGGAGCATATCCATCGATCATGCCCAACTTGGAAGCAATCCAGGAAAGACGCTTTTTTAACAAGGCCTTTGTAAATATGTTTGCAAGCTGAAGATCTGTCGAGATGTGTGGTGTAGCAATCTTGCCTCATACAACATCACGAATAAAATGACAGTCAATCTCAATGTGCTTGGTTCTCTCGTGGAATACATGATTAGTAGCAATGTAAGTAGCAGATTTGTTATCAGAATATAGAGGAATAGGAGTGGTGATATCAATACTGAGTTCTTGTAGAAAAGTCAGTAGCCAAGTAATTTCACATGTAACCTGAGCCATTGCCCTGTATTCTGCCTCTGATGGATCGGGTGACTACAGTTTCCTTCTTGCTCCTCCAACTAACAAGGTTTCCTCCTTCCATCATGACATAGCCTATAATCGAGCGATGGTCCTCAGATGAACTTGCATAATAAGCATCAACATAAGCAACATCAGTGTATCCATTTGCCTCATAGAATAGGCCACGTCCAGGTGATTCCTTCAAGTATCGAAGGATCAGAAGGGCGTCCTCCCAATGGCTGTAACATGGTTTCTCCAAGTATTGGCTTGCTCTGCTCACAACATAGGATATATTTGGCCTAATAACAGTAAGATACAACAATTTTCCAACCAGGCTTCTGTAACGTGTAGTGTCCTCAAATGGAGGATCAACAGAGGTGAGGTAGAGTGTTTCTTTGGTTCTGTAGGAATACCAGAGGGTTTGCATTCAAGTAATCCCGCCTCAGTTAGTATATTTAAGCAGTACTTCCTTTGTGACATATGAAGTCCCTTCTTGGTACGTAAAACTTCTATGCTCAGAAAATAGCAAAGTTGTCCCAGATCCTCTGTGACAAAAATCTTGTGCAGAAAAGCCTTAGTCTCCAACACTCCTTTATCATCGTCACCTGTAACAACCATATCATCTACATATACAGCAAGTATAACATTATTAGATGATCATTTTAACATATTAGTCAGATGTAGTTCTCTGGAAGCCCAGAGTGCCAATTTCTTTACTTAGTCTGTCAAACCATGCCTTTGGGCTTTGCTTCAGGCCGTTGATTGCTTTGCGAAGTCGGCACACAAACTCCCCCTCGACTTCATACCCTGGAGGTTGCATCATGTAATCCTCCTCTAGATCGTCATATAGAAATGCATTCTTGACATCATGTTGAAAAATATTCCAGCCCTGGCCCCTTGTTCACTGCCACATAGAGGATGGTCCGTATGGATCCCATCCGTGCAACAGGTGAAAAAGTCTCGAAGTAGTCAACTCCATATATTTGTGTAAAACCTTTAGCCACAAGTCTTGCCTTCAATCTGTCAATGGAGCCATCTGGAGACTGCTTTGTAGTAAAAAAGACCCATCGACAAGCAACATGTTTTGTTCCATAGGGAAACTGCACAAGATCCTATGTCCTTCTGGAATTCAGAGCGTCTGTTTCTTCATCCATTGCTCTTCGCCATCCAGAATCCTTCAGTGCACTTTTATGATGTATGAGAACTGAAATTGTCATAAGAGCATCTGCATATGTTTTGTCAGAGTATGATAAGCTATCAGTGGACGTGAAATGAGATATACGATGAAGTGTACATTGCCTCTTAGTTCTGCGCAGAGCGATTGGAATCTCTTGAGGAGCATCTGGGGCAGAATTGGTGGGAGCACTTGAAGTTGACGCATTCTCCTGTAACAAAGGAACATGTAAAGGAACATGAACACGACTAGAGACATGTTTTCTTTTATACACAATAGGTGGAGCAGGAAGATCTAATGGTATATTTGACACAACCTGAGTAAAGAAGGAAGTCTATTCAAAGAATGTGACATCGGCGGATATGTAATAACGATGGACAAAAGGATCGTAGCATTTGTACCCTTTTTGAGTCTGAGAGTAACCCAGGAAAGCACATTTAATCGCACGAGGAAATAATTTGTCAGGAGTATGAAAATTGTGAACAAATGCTGTGCATCCAAAAATCCGCAGAGGCAGAGGGAAGGGCGTGTCATTTGGGTATAGTAAGCCAAAGGGAGTGGAGCCGTTTAGTGATGCCGTGAGGACCCTGTTTATAAGGTGGACGTCACAACAGTCAGTATAGCATCTCCCCAATAGGTTTTGGGAACCTTCATTTAGGTAAGAAGAGAGCGGGCAATATCAAGGAGATGTCTTAGTTTTCTTTCTGCTATTCCATTATATTGACAGGTATATGGGCAAGTTGTTTGATGGATGGCGCCCTGGGAGGCAAAAAAGGACGTCAGATCTTTGTTTGTAAATTCCAAGGCATTATCAGAACGAAAGATTTGACTAGTAGTGGAGAAGATATTTTTGACATAATGAAAGAAATTCTTGACAATGTGATTAATTTCTGAACGTTCCTTTAATAAGAAGATCCAAGATAATCGACCGTAGTCATCCACAAAAATGGCAAAATATCTATGATCACTCAGAGTTCGGACCGGACATGGTCCCCAGTCCCAGATATCACAATGAACAAGAGAAAAAGGAGAATTGCGGCGATGCTCAATCCGTGCAGGAAAGGATGCTCTGTGATGTTTCCCGAACTGACACGCCTCACACTCTAAGGGTTTGAGCGTCGAGAGCTCGGGGAACATCATGGAGAGGGCTTTGGTTGAAGGATGACTCGGACGAAGGTACCCCAGAAGAGGATCGTCAGAGATGGATACATCACCATCAAAATTTGAATTAGAAGGGATGCCGAGGTAATAGAGGCCGTTCCTCTCATGTCCCCCACCAAAGATCTGCCTCGTCCGGATGTCCTGAAAATAACAACAGAAATCGTAAAAAATAACACGACAGTTAAGTTCACGACATAGCTCCTATACAGATAAGAGTCTGAGAGGAAAATCAAGAGCATAATGAACATCTGTCAATCGTAGCTTGGGAGAGAAATCAACAGTACCAACGACAGTAATCGGGGAATGATCCCAATTAGCAACACGAACAATCTTCACTGTTGAGGACGGTTGGGAAGATGTGAGCAAGCTTCCCTCTCTCGTCAGATGGGTAGAGGCTCCAGAGTCAATAATCCATGCATGTTTAGAGGTAGAGACTGAGTTTGCTATTGTACATGAAATAGTAGCTAGGCTAGCAGAATAAGCGAAGGTGATATTGTTGCCGGCAGAGGAAGCAGAGTCTTGTAGCAGTTATCGCAGGCGAGTATATTCGGAAGCAGTAAATGGGGTCTGTACCCCTCCGGTTTGTTGAGCAGATGCATCTTCAATTACATCAGAAGATGCTTCATCATAGGCATTGTTGGCATAAGACTGCATGCCAAAAGTTGCCCAACACCTGTCAGAGGGATGATTCTATGGTCCACAATGCACACAAGCTGGATACCGAGCAACGTAGGAATCACGACCACGACCACAGTCACGCCCCCATCCAGATTCACGACCGCGTCCAGATTTACGACCACGTCCACGTCCAAAATTTCGACCCATGCCTCCTTGATGTCCTCTATATCCCAAGGAGGTATAATGAGCCATCGTCTTTGTAGCAATGTAGATGGTAGATTGCTGAATTGGTGCCTCAAGCTTCTGTACTCGTCCGAAGAGGGCCTAAAGGCTCGGTAGAGTGTCCACCATCAGAAACCGATCTTTCACCGGCTTGTATTTTGGATTCAGTCATGAAAGAAATCTATAAACTTGCCATTCAACGCATTCGCCTACCTGCTTATCACAACACACTAGCTGAAAGATAAGGAGCTCCTCAAATAGGCTCGTAAGAAGCATGTAGTACTCAATAAGGCGCGACTCTCCCTTAGCGGCTGACCAGATCCTTGTGTATATGTCAGAAAGATGAGACTTGGTCGTCTTCTGAGAATATGCGCGCTCAAGGTTTTCCCACATCGCTTAGCAGTGTCTTTGTAAAGAAGATTGGCAGCAATATTTGGATCGACACTATTTGTCACCTAAGTGATAACTTGACAATTGTCAACAAACCATGTTTCGTAGTCTTTGTCGGTTTCTGCAGGTGGGTCCTTTGTAAGAACATAGCTTTTGCGCTGGCCACCGATAACACTTTGAAGGATCGAGACCATTGAACATAATTTTCAGAACCCTTCAGCTTGATAGAAGTGCCCTGTACCATCAAAGAAGAAGTAGAGTACACAGGCTTGGTCTCAGTGGACGTCATGGTGGCGTCTTAGGTTAAGAAGAAGTGACATAAAGAATATATCTTGTTCTTAATCGAGCATCAAGTACCTAAGAGCGCAACAATAAGCTATACATAGCAATATTTCACAGAAGAAAGGGTAGGCTGCACGTTTGGTCGGTTGTAGGAGCTCGGGATAGTGCACACAAGGTCGTGGAGGCAGTGCTCCAACACGTCACGAGGGACTGGATGGTGCAGTTAGGGCCGGAGGCCCGTCGCAGGGATCCACGGGTAGCCTAGGCAACCTTGGACTGCAACGTTGGGTGTTGCTGGGAGCCCAGGCCGTGTTCCTAGGCGGGCAACGGTACTGGGGATCGCATGGAGAGGCCCGAACGCTAGGGGCTGTTGGAGGGGCTGGCAACGATGCTAGGGGCCCGTGGCAACGCGGGGGGGGGGGGGGGGGGCGCTGGGAGGTCCTGAGGTGTTGGTACGAGGCGACACTAGGCATGAGGGGCCGCAGGGATGAGCCCGAGACATTGGCGGCGGCGTTAGGACTCGAGGTAGTGCTGGGAAGCAGGGAGACTAGCAAAGCCAGAGATGACAAGGGCAGATTTGTTGGAGGACTACATGGATCTAGATTTTGAGGAGCTTGAGAGTCGTGGGGTCGTTTAGAAGATTTTGGAGGAGGATAGAGCATGAGTTGGAGTGGATGCAACGATCGCGTCAGAAGTGGTTGAAGGAAGGGGATGCTAAAACCAGATTCATGCGACGGCAAACAATAAGAGGAGGAATAATATTCATTGGGGGGGGGGAGTTTAGTGGAGAGGAGGTGGTTGCGAGGGCGGTGACATGATACTTCAAGAGCGTGGGCATGCATACTCCAAATTGTGGGTCAAGATGCCTGGGCATGGGGGTGAATTGCATTGCTGACCCAGATGCGGAGTTGCTGACGAAGCCCTTTGAGTTGTTAGGAGGTCTGTGAGGCTGTGTTTGCACTGAACCCTGATGGCTGTCTTGGGTCGGATGGGTTTCCCGTGTTCTTTTCCCTAGTCTTCCGGGACATGGTCGTCGGGGAGGCGATGGAGTTGGTTGTTGAGTTTTCGGAGGGCAATTCGGGTTTTGATTGTCTCAACTGATAACTGATTTTTCTACTGCCAAAGAAGGACGTGGCCACAAGGGGGAGGATTACCGCTTAATTGCATTATCCAATGCGATTTATCGGATTGTGGCCAAAGTGTTGGCTAATCGGTTAAGGGGAATTTTAAACCCCAGTTTAGAGTGCTTTTGCTACTTGGCAGACATGTGATGGATAATGTAGTTCTGGCTTTTGAGATCGTGGCTGATTGGAGGAGGTGGAGAGCGAAGGGAGGAGTCTGGAAGGTTGATTTCTTGAAAGCGTACGACAATGTGGATTGGCATTTCTTGTGGGCTCCTTTATTCAGGAAAGGATTTCTGGATTGGTGGATATCGTAGATGAAGAGGTGTATCGCGATGGCATCATGTGCGATTTTGGTGAACGGGCAACCGAGAGGGTGTTGTTTCCAATCACAACGCGTCATTCGTCAGGGCTGCCCTTTGGCTCCACTGCTTTTTGTTCTCGCGACAGATGCCTTGTCAGTTATGATGGATCGAGCGGTGTCGAGCGACATTTGTAGTGGATACATCAAGGAGGAGATCTCGGTGCCTATTTTTTTGGTACGTGGATGACACCATCAAGTTTGCGGAAGGAGGCGCTGCGAGTTGTAGGGGTCTGTCTGTGGTCCTTGACATTTTCGAGGTCTCTGGTATGAGGCTTAACATGGCCAAGTCAGAGTTTATGCCTTTCGATCTGGAGGAGGCGAAGATTGGAAGGTGTGTAGGTTATTTGCGTTCACCTTGTTGGGAACCTCCTATACGGTATCTTGGTGTGTCACTGGTTGTTGGGAGGATGCGAGTGATGGAGAGGTTGCCGATGATTGAGAAGATGGAGCAAAGGTTGGCAGGGTGGAGATTAGTTTATCTTTATCATGATAGTAGATTGGTACTATTGAGATCGGTTCTTTCTGCTATTCCCATTTTTTCCTGTCTGCTAAGCTTCTCCCGATGGGAGTACGGAAGAGGCTCGAGACCATCATGGGTTATTTTTTCTGATCATCACCTAGACGATCGAACAAGTTGCCACTAGTTGTTTGGGGGACAATGCCGTGCTCAAAGGATGGCGATGGTCTTGGGGTGTGCATCTTGGTGGAGATGAATAAAGCTCTACTTAGTAAGTTGATTGCTCGTATATGGGGGGAGTGTGACAGCTTGTTATGTGTACTGCTCAGGAGAATATATGACGTGGGCTATGCTCTGTCGAGCCCATGGGGTTTTGGATATGCTCCTTTTTTCTGAAGAGGTATTTGCGGGGTGGTGTAGGAGATTCGTCTTTCTTGAGGCCGGTTGTGGGCAATGGTATGAGCTTCAAGTTCTGGACTGATGATTGAAGTGAGAATGGAGCGCTCAGGCCGTGCTTTCCACGGTTGATGACGTTGGTGGTTGATTTGAGCTATTTCGTGGCGGAGGTTTCGGATGAGCGCTCGTTCTTCGCCAATTTTAGATCCGAGTTGTCTGATCAACAAATGAACACGCTGTTGGTGATGTTGCAGGAGTTGGAGGGAGTCGATGGACCCACGAAAGGTCAGGATTACTGAAGCTAGTATGGCGACTCTTTCTCTAAGGAAAACATATAAGGCCCTTAAGGGCCCAATGGTTTTTGACCCTAGAGGATGCGTGGCTGACTATAGAAGAATTTGGAAATGGAAAATTCCGACGCGTGTGAAGGTGTTTATGTCGCTGTTTCGGAAGGGGGGACTGTTGATAGGGGACAAATTTGCACAGTTTGTCCAGACAGAGAACTCGACTATGTTGTCGTTGTCACGAGAATGATGAGTGTGCGGATCACCTTTTCTTGGGATGCGAGAGCTCAGTGGAGGCATGGAGTTGTTTGGGAATACATGGTCTCTACTGACGGGGTCTCGACATTCTGGGACTCCATTTGCGTGGAATGTCCCGATATTGAGGAAGAACGTGCAAGTTTTGTGGCAATGATCTGGGCACCCTAGTTGGCCATAAATTGGGTGGTCTTCAGTTAAGACCATTTCTACGGTGAAAATATGGTGGCGCATGCTAGGACGTTAGTTGACAGGTGGAGTATGTAATTTGCGGTGTAGTTCTCATGTAGTAGGCCTGTAATTATTCTATGGTGATTATTGGTAAAGTTTTTGGGCATACACCTATACGATAGTGGCTCTTTTTTCTTTTTAAAAAAGAATTTTGCTCTATAATCCTTCATCGTCACACAACCTCTTTTTAGCAACCAAAGGAAGACTTTTATTTGAAGTGGCATCGCAGAACTCCATAGTAGTTTATTACTGAGTGAGAGCTACATGATCCAAAACCTTGGGGGATGAGAGCCTTGCAAGCCTTCTTCACTGACTATCTTCCCTTAAACCATGTCCAGTAATCACGGCCACCTAATGGGCCCTCCCTTTTGTCAAGAACATGCTAAGCCATAGGAAAGCTTGTACTCTCCGCTAAGAAAATTTGTCCACAAAAGGAAGCAACATCCTTCTGACCAACCCCTCCACGAAACTGTTCTAATCAGCTGCCAAAGAGCAAAGCCTCAAAAATTGAGCACATAACTTCTCTTCCTCAGACCTATCATCAATTAAGAACCTGAAGGATTGATCATTCCTTACCATAGGTCTTAAGAATTGTGTGATATATAGTTGGACAAAACATATCCTAGCCATACATTAGAAGATGGTTTGACCTATTCCATAGGCTTGCCTTATCTCCAAAAATTGATCCCATTCGATGAAATATTATCATCATTTCCTCCTAGATTCTAAGCACCGATGTTATCCACAATGCCTTTATCTCTCTGATCTCAGTGCACATAGCCCCTTTTTTCATCGGCCTAGCCTTTGTTTCTCAAGCCACCAGGGCGATAGCTATATTTTCTCGACTGCCACTAGACCGAAAGAAGTGCCTTATCTAAGATTCCAATCTCATACGTACCTTGACATGCAACAAAGGGTAAGAAAGGAAGAACATAGGAAGAACATCCACCATAGTCTCAAGAAGAATCAAATGTTCACCCTCGAAAGGTGGGATGCCTTTTAACCAGCTGACCTTTTCTTCAGCTTCTCTACGAAGGGAAACTAATCCCTTTGACGAAGCCTTTTTGTTGAATGGTAGTAAGCCTAAAGCCCAAATAGTTGAAAGGGAGATAAGTGTCTGGAGTACTTTAAACCCTTCCGCATTCCTCTGCCTCCTCATTTGAAAGGTAGGAGAGAACAAAGGCTAACTTATTTGTCTTAAATTCGAGGTTCGAGATGTCACCAAAAGTTTACACGACCATTGATATCAATCTAGTTTTGTGAGCTACTCCCTCAAAAAAGAAGACGCATCTGCGTAGTGGAAAATTAGGATTGATGTGTTGTCTTGCTTGTATTTTGAGTAGATCCTAACAAGCATCGCATGACATGCCATCACTGCTAGCACATCCTCCATGATAGCAAAAAGAAGGTGGGCTAAGGGGCATCCTTGTTTAACTCCCTTTGTGACATGGAGAAATTGTCTTCCGGTCGATCATTAATCAAATTTGGGTAGAAATCCATCATAATGCATCTCTTCCTCTAGGTTATCCAGTCTTCAGGGAACCCTCTCTTGACTAAAGATGACCAAATGAAATGGCGATCAACATAGTTGTAAGGCGGTGGAAAAAAAGGAGCAAGTCGATTGTGGTCCCCTTTGGTCTCTCAGATCCTAATGCAATAGACCACAACCTGGACACTGCTTTTGGTTCACTACTGATTCGATACTTGGGTCTGAACCTTTGCTCCGACCATCTCTGATGTCAGATTGGTTGGTAGTTATCGAAAATTGAAATAGAGGATAGCCGTGGGAGGCATCCATATTATCATGTGGTGGATGATTAGTCCTTGTAAAGTTGGTGCTCATGACGATCCCTATTTTTTCATGTCTTCAAAACTGCTACAGGTCGAGATACGACATCGTTTGGAAATGATCATGAGGAGATTTTTTGGGGCACATCTGGGCAGAACACATCAGACATTCACCTAGTCGATTGGGATACTACTATGCTCCTGAAAGCGTATGGATGTCTCGGTATTCTGTGTTTGGAGACTATGAATAGTGCGTTACTGTTGAATTGGGTTGTAAGGATATGGGGAGACAGTGAGAGCTTGTGTTGCATATTAGTCTATTGTATTTATGGCAAACACGCTCATTGGACCTTGGTCCGCCGACTGTAATTCTTTACCTCAATTTTCTGGAAAGGAATTTGCAACGTCTTGCATCAACTTCCTTTAATTTTTTGTCCCCTCCTCAGGGACAAATGCTCTTTTACCTTCTGGACAGATGGTTGGTGTGAAGGGATATGCTGTTGGCTCATTCCCATGTTTGTTTGCACGGGTAGCAGATCTTTATGTGATGGTTTCTGAGTATTGGGTTGATGATACTTGGTTGCGAACATTCCACTTGGATTTCTTTGATCAACGCCTACAAGATTTCACGCGGTTACCAGGTGAACTTAGAGGCTTGGCTGGATGTACACATGGCAAAAACCGTTGGGCATGATGAGATGGAAACATTATGACATAACGAGCCGTCGAGCCTATAAAGCTATAGACAAGCCGCCCGACCATCGCTTGAGGTTTCGACTCGAGGCTACATTTTTATCTGGGATTTGAAGCTCCCAACATGTATTAAAGTCTTCCTTTGGTTATTGCGGCGTGGGAGGGTCATGACGAAAGGCAGGCGGTCAAAGCACAATTTATGCACCGACAATAGCTATTCCCTATGTGCAAGGGAGGCAGAGAAGATTGATCATCTTTTTTTTATTGTGAAAAGGCAAAAGACATCGGGTTGGAGCCGGGGGTTGAGTGAGTGGATACCATAAACCTTTTGGTCCTCGGGGAATCCCTTTTCAGCAGCCGTTTACTATCAAACACGGAGCTACTACTTCCTGTTGGAGCGATTTGGGCGATTTGGTTATTGCGAAATAGAGTTATCCTCCCTTTGGAGTGTTTCTATATAGAAAAAGTATTTTTTTTGCTAAGACTCTCATTGTGTCCTTGCTTTTGTAACCTCAGTTGATCTGTCATAATTAGTCTATTTGGGGCTGTTACATTTGCATGTTCCCCCCTTGTTTGCCTAAAAACATGCCCTAGCAATCTTCTTTTCCCCGTCAACCATAAGCACTGTGGCCATCATCAAACTATCCATAATGAAGTGACCCATACTGAAGGCAAATTATTGATTCTAATATGCATATAGATCTATTTTCTTTTCCAAATTTTGGTGGATGTGAATGCATATATGGGTACAAATGCAGTCAATCTATGATCCTTTCCCTTCCTCAATTGATAGTAATGCTCATTTCATGTTTAATAGTAGAATAATAAGCATATCATCTTTCATATAATAAGCACCCCTAGCATTTCGTCCACATTGGCTTTCATTTATATGTACGTCTAATCATAGTGTGACATATTATCTTTCATATAGCATGCACCCCTAGCATTTCCTCCACATTGGATTTCAATGCCCTTGGCAAGTAATTCATGCTTGTACTTTGTTCAAAGTCGTCTAAATAAAAACATATTTATATTTGTATTATTTATAGGCTACCTTAATACAAGTAGGGACATGTACCTTTGCCACATTGAATATAATATAAGTGTAGAAGGGAATCAAAAGGGATACTTTTTATTGATACTTTACCTCTTTAATTATAAGGACATAATGGTTAAAATAAGAATACACAAACATGGAATGCAATACAATAAATACTTAGAATATCTCATATAATATTCCAAGGATCTCTAGGATGCCCAAAAGATATTCCAAGGATTTTGGAGAGACTAAGGAATCTGTTATATGTAGATGCAAACTCTAATAAGAGTAAAGAGCTAATGCTAACACTCCTCTATTGGAATGTATCCATCAATCATGCCCGACTTGGAAACGAGTAATGTTGTTGCTTCTATTGAAGCCCTTTCGTGAAGATATCTGCTTTTAGATATTCTCCGGAAACATGAGCAATAATCTTCCCTTATTTCCCTGCATCTTTAATAAAGTGGTACGGATTTAATATGCTTGGTGTGCTCATGAAAGGCGGAGTGGAGGCAATATAGAATATAGACTTGTTATCTCAATAGAGAACAACCAATGTCTTGGCGAAAAAAATCCAAGTTCATGCAAGAAGGAGATCAACCAACTAATCTTACAAGTGGTCTATGCTTTTTTTGAAAGGAAAAAATGCGTTCGCCACAAGGGCGTGTTTTCGAAGACTTCTTTATAAAACCTCAAGGTTCAAAGTACGAAGGCACAAGTGGGCGTAGTCGTCAACCATTACCGACACAACACTATAAAAAAACGCATACCCCATGGAGTAAGCTTTTTGCAAGAACACCACATACCTCCATGTCGACTAGTGAAGCCAAGACACATCACCTGACCATGCATCATACTTCAATTTGATTTGAGTTGGTAAATCCCGCCACATGTATTCCAACACACATGGCCAATTTATATCAAGGGCCATAACGTCAGACCGACTCCTTTTTGCTGCAATGAGGGAGCCCATCGTCCCCACTAGATCATTTGTATGATCAGAGTTTGATTGGACATTGGGAAGCGGATCTACACCACCATCAGATCTGTCATGAGTGGCCAGATTCGGCGCCTCCCTAGAACCATTTTTTGAGAAGCAACTTTCCCATCTCAAAGCGTCCACTCTTCGTCTCTTGCGAGCGAAAGCCATCATATCCCTGTGCGACATATCTTTAGTGCGCCCACCAACCACCGCAAATGTTTTTGATCCAAAAAAGGGGAAACACGCTATGCGTCCGCCCCAAATATACTAGAGGAGTTTCATAAAACTTTCAGAAGCCAAGACTCGAGGAGACTCTTGGCATGAGAAATTACATTATCAGTATAAAAGCGTTGAGAGGCAAAGAGTGCACTCTTTCCATGGCCTCAAATTCTAGCAAAATTCGATCAAATTTCGGTCGATTTTCAGTTTTAACAAGTTATCGAAGTTTGACCGAAATGATTGAAATGACCGAAATATGGGTGGTCCTAGTACAAAAATTGACTGAAATGACGAAATTTTAGTCGAACTTCGATCGAAATTTCGTTTCGGTCGGTCACCGAAATGGTGACTGAAATCGACATAAAGGCCTTGACTATTTCTAGCTATCCACAATGCCGAAATAATGGCTACATGCAGAAGAAGCTCATCCCTTAGTTTGTGTTTTGCTGCATGTAAAGAGTCTCAAAAAGTATTTGTGCTAATAAGGTTCACCTAATTTACACCAAGCTCATGCCAACTTGGGGAAGACCTCTCAAAGTGGAAAAAATGGTTCATCGACTCTATCTCCCGATTGCATAGGAGACGAAGTTGGGATAAATGTGCAAATAGATTTGCACAATGGTCTTTTGTCATGGCACGCTTACATCTAAAAAGTCACAAAAATATTCTAATTCTGCTTGGAAGCTTTAATTCCCAAAGTAGTTGCAATCGCGGATCAAATTGTCGTCAACTGAAGATGGCGACCTATCCACTGCTCTTTAGGCCTGCTTAACCAAGAACATGTTATCTTTCCACACCTAGTAATCTCTTTCGTCAGTCGGACCATCAATACGACTTAGGAAGTCTAGCAGACTGAGAAAATCCTTTAAAGGTTGATATGTGAAATCTGTCAGGAAAGAGGGCATCCTTTAAAGGTTGGTATGTGAAATCTGTCAGTAAAGAGGGCATCCAGATTTTATAGCTAATAATCCAGCATTCCATGAAAGAACAAAGAACATTGAGGTGGACTGTCACTATGCTCGTGATTTGATCCAAAAGGGGCTTATTTCAACATCTTATGTAGCGTCAGGAGATCAGATTGCAGACATGTTTACTAAGGCTCTGGCTAGAGGTCCTTTTCATCACTGTTATTCCAAGCTTAGCATGATAGATATATATGCTCCAGCTTGAGGGGGAGTGTTAAGATATTCATGTTATTTTGTTATTTTCTTATATTGTTTATTTCTATTGTCATGTTTATGTAATTTACCCTTAAGGCTTTTCTCCTATATAAGAGAGCTCGAGGGTTAGATGGAATACAACTTTCTTTTCCCCTACAACAGGCTTCAAAAAAATCCTTTAATATGGTTTGGACATTTGCAAAAGAGGTCGGCTGATGCACCAGTTAGAATATGTGGTATTTGGGATGTTGAGCCGGTTAAGAGAGGGTAAGGAAGGCCCAAGAAGTGTTGGAATGAGACTATCCAAATGGATATTAGTTATTTGGGTTTAAGTTCGAGAGCGACCCAAAATAGAACAGAATGGAGGCAAAAAATCTATGAAGCCGTTCCTACTTTAATGTGGGAAAATCCGTTGTTGTTGTATATCTATGTGCAGCACTAATACTTATAACTGTAATTGGTTGAGCGTCTTGTAAAATATAAGAGAGTTGCATTTATATTAGGAAACCAAAAAAGTGGCACCGAAGGGAAATCTCTTACTCTCTCCCCCTAAATCAAACGTGTATGTATAAAAAACGTTTTTCGATTATTGAAATCCTACAAGGGTACCTATGCGAAATTTTCCTTCCTTTTCAACAATCGCAGAATCCATTTTATAATGCTAGTGTCGATTTGATTCTCCAGAATTAAAAGTATTTCTACAAAGTTTCTTTGTTAGAAAACGTTTCCAACTGCATTCACTTTATTCAGAGTTTGCCATTGGTTTTTTGCATCATTTTAACATTGTTCCTATGTGAGGTCAGGTTGCAAATCTGCATTCATTTCCCGAGGATTTCGACTTCCCACCTCATATAACTCTCAAGCAAAGGTCAGTTGCTTTATCAACATGTTGCGTGATGCACTAGATAGAATCGGTTGAGTTGTATATTCTATATGAGGATTACATCTCCCCACGAAATCGTTCTCGATCGAAGTTCACACGGGAAATATTCAATTTAATAAAATCATTTGTCGCATGATGTTTCCATTCAGAGAAATGTCTTTTAGTCTGAATGATGAAACTGATGGTCATTAAACAATATGCAGATATGCTTTACTGGGGAACAGTTTGAGTGTAGCTGTAGTGGCTCCCCTGCTCCAGTACCTTTTCGAGGAACCTACTCGAATCTAAAGCTGTTGCTTTGCATTTTTTTTCAGAGTAATCTATTATACTGACATTCCCAGCTGGGTATGATTTCACATACAGTTTTTCGATCTTGCTCTAACCTATTTACATATTTACAGAGCCTTAACTGCATACATATTTACACATTCATACATGTGAAAGCTTCACTTTATATTAGATCTTTTGGGGGTTGCATCATTTTGGTGACGGTGGATCTGCAAAGAAATGTTTGTAGTTAGTTCATTTGATTATGCAGGAAGAGGCGGGTCAGGTAAGCGAGCGAGTTCAAGGCAGTTGAGCCATAAGCGGCCTTTCAATGGTAGTAGATGTTGGGTTCCTTTTATGCGATATCTGATTATCGCTACGAGCTATGCGACAATCAAGTTCAGTATTCCTGCTGATTGATGGCTCCTTGCCGATGGTTTCTTTGTAATAGGTTGTACCTTTTGATATTAATTGTATTATCTCTGAACTCCCAAGGGATACTGTGAAGCCTAGAAGTTGTTTTGGTTCTGCAGCAATTTATTTATTTTGTTATATGCTGCTATCAGGTGCATCCTTCATTGTGTATGCGGAACTTTGCATGTAGCCTATGATATAACATTTCCTATTATTTTTTTGATATTCCTCCATGTCGAGTAGCTTCGATTGTATTATCGCTATCATTATCTTGATTTATATAGTTATGAAACACAATCATGGTTAACTCGTGGCTGATTGTTTAGCTTTGCGTCTTGTTAGCTAGATATTGTGCAGTACTAGACCCCGCTTCTCGGACTCCAGCACTGTATTTTTCATACGAAAAGTCTTCTGGAAAATAAGGTCAAGAAGGGGCCTTTCTGTCTGTGATAGACTGATAGTGATACCATTGGAACCAAATGACTCTCGCAAGATTGCAGATGGCGGATGATTGCTTGATAGTTGATGCTCATGGCAGTAGGGGCTTTCAAAATATTGGGGTCAGTAGGTACCCTGCTTGACATGTACGTTTTAACCCTAAAATTCATGGGTACTCGTTGGAAAATGATGGGTCGTGTATCCGTTATACCATGACCCGTGACCCGTTCAAGACCCCCATTTGAAAAAGCTAGTGCCAGTTGGGTACATAGTTATAAGCTTCCACTAGTTTCATTGATTAAAGAGGATGCAAATGGTTGTGCATGGATATGGACATAGTTATATTGTTATTATCCATATTTTAAACATGAATATAGGTGTTATATTGTTCTTATCCGTATTTTAAACATGAATACAGATGTTGATATATACACACACACAACTGAATATAAAAAGATTATATCTATTATTGAAAACAGTTATGGATATGAAATGGATGCTGAATTGTCGATCGAATACGAATATTAGTGGAAATATACTAATTAGTAAATATATATACATGTATTTGATGTACATATACATGATGATATCTTGATGATATCTGTATCCCTATCCATATTGAAATAGACATAAATATGGATGCTAAAATATAAATCAATTGATATGGTAATAAGTTTAATATAGATAAATTTACATATCTATTCGTATCCCTATTGAAAGATTTTATTGACTCTTTCTTTTCTAGTGCGCGGTATCTTTTTGTTCCACTGCATCCCAACATTCACGTTGACATAAGGATGTCGATTTGAGACTATCCAATGGGTACCTGACCAAACACGATCCATTTAAGGATTCAAAACCCGTTCAATTAATGTTGGGTGGATTTGTGCTTTAACTTTACTACCCATGCAAGTATGAGCTAGGGTTTGTGATTGCTTTGTGGGTCTCGAACCAAAGCCCACCCCAAACCCGAGCGCACAACACACACACATAAAAATCATGCGCACCCGTACACATGTATGCATGTATTAGGAGGGGAAGCATGCGTCTCATCTACATATAACTTATATGTTCATCACTTCCCATCCACTCGTTTGTCTTGCAATTCTGAACTACATTGCAATGGCAGATGCACTTGCGCTCGCTTATGCTGAGATCCGTGGTTGAGGAGGTGACGAATAAGGGGGCATGTCACTGGGTGTCCAGTTCAACATGCCTTCCCTTCTTCGTTCCCTTCACTCGTCTTGTGCATTGTCAATCTCTTCGCACCGTTGTGCAGCCGTGCCAACCCTACTTGCGCACCCTCCAATGGCGCACCCACACTATGATTACCCCGGTCACGTGCCCCTCTCCCCTTTTCATAATCTATATGTCATGTCTTTATTCTCAATATCACTAACTCAAATAGGTTATAATCTCTACTCCATGTCTTATAAATGCCCCCATGATCACTCACCCTATTGATAACCCAAGCCTCGACTTCAATTAAATGCCCCCTCTTAAAACCCAACCACATTGTTAATCTAACTCCACTAACCTTGTTATCCTCCAATTAAACTTTATGTCCATTTTTAATTTCCACTTACTCTCAATTAATCCCCCATATGTAATTTAATTAAATGTATTTTTTAATTTGCCAATGATGGAATATGGATACGAAGGTCCTCCAATGAAATGCTTACGGTTATTACAAAAATGAAGTAACATCAACGAATACTTTGATGGTTCACAGCTATAGCATGATTAGCATCCTATGTTAAATTAATAAAAAATGAATAATATTCATTGGAAAATTATATTTTATTCTTGGAATTAACGATGAATGTTGTTTTCTTTGCTAATGATGTCTATGATGATAATTATCCGTTTATTTTTTTTGTTAAAATTTGCAGCAATCATTGCTAATTCATTACTAGTTTGAAGAGAAAATTCTTGAAAAGGTTAACATCCAGCTATATAATTGTTGACCATAAATATTTATCGTCAATTTCAAGGATCAAAGATAATTTTATGAATATTATTTGTTGTTATAAATTAATATCAGAAGATACATAACTTCTTTTTTGTTGCAATGGTCCATTTCATTGCCCTATGTCCCGCATTCATAGTTGTTTTCTCGCCTTTATCTTATCATATGTATAGTTGATATTGTTCAATCTAGCATCTTTCATTTTCGTGCTTTGAGTACCAACAAACTAAGGTAAATATGACTAGTTTAGTTGTTTCAATACAATTCTCAACTAGATTTTGATTGTCAATTTGATTTGTAGGTATCACATTTGGAAGGATTTGTTTTTGCATATTAAAACTAGATACAATATAACTTTTTCAATTACTTTCATCTCATTGTATATCACAATTCTTTTGTTGTATTACCTTACAAAATTCTCTCATTTACATTATAAAGCAATGATCTTTAGCTGAGCTTCGAACATTAATTGCAGTTATCTTTTACATAAAAAATTAATCACAATAAACTTTTGTCTTTTTTTATCTTTACTGGCAACATTTATTGAATTTTGATATTTTTCAACAAAAAAATTCTTTATTAATAAAGTGATAAAATCCGACTACATTCGTATGCTCTCCATTCCTCTTTATTTAAGGTAAGCATTTCATATTCTCTCGTTAAATAAGATTGCAATAGGTCCGTTGATGCATTCAAGATTGCAACTTTCTTGAATTATATAACCAATTTCAATGTAAAACCCAGACTTTTAAAAATAACAATATAGTACATAATCTTTTAATTTTGTAATAATGTGATTTTCAGCTGATATAAATTAGTTAATACATATATCTTTTATATCAAAAGGACAAAAATACCCTCCATTCACTTCTGAAAAATCTTTAAATCTTTATTTTTAAATGATTTCTCCTTTCCGTCAACCACAAATTCCACCCACTAGCATGGATCCTCTGCAGTACTGCAGAGGCCGGCTGTAAAGGTAGGGTGCGGCGTGAACCGTTTGATCAAGTCTCAAGATCAAGCGGTTCACATGGTAAGAGCTGGAAAAAAGTCTGATTTCGTGTGAACCGTCACTCGAATGTTTCCCTTTATTCAAACAAGCCTGCAATATCTCGTCAATGTCCATTCGAGCCCACATGTCCATGAATAAGAATGCATTCACCATAAGATTCACAAACAATACTTGATTTGAACACTCATGCATGATAATTAGATTAGTGATAAAATTGTGTAGCAAGGTAGAATTAATTGACCGATTGAATGTATATCCTCCCCAGCGAATTGAAGGATATAAAAATTTATAAATTACAAATCTTGTGCTTTTGCTTGCTATTTATCTATTATATAATCGATTTCCTTTTGATAGAAGCGATAGTTTCCATGGATAGCCACATGTACCTATTGATTATAGAAATATACCAGGTACATGTCTGAACCATGATCCCGATTGTCACAGGTCAAGGACGATCACGATCACAGAGACGGGGTATCCATCAGTGTTTCAAATTTCGTGAAAGAGAAATTTCACCGAAATTTCGGTTTCGACACTCCACCGAAATCGAAATCTTGATATGGACCATTTCTTCACAAAATTAGACCGATTTTGGTCGAAATTTGCAAAATTTCATCGAAATTTGAAATTATTTCATTTTTTTCGACATCTCGAAACGAAATCGAAATTGAGATTTAAAACTTTGGTACCCGCTTCGTAAACACCTCTACGTTGCAGGCCCATCACATAATTTAAATCTTTAATGCATGTTTGTTTATTATAATTAATCATTTGTAAGTTTGATCCTAATTGCAAATTTGCAAACCCAATCTTATAGTCCTCTCTGCTCTCCATGTTTTTTCTTATTCTATTGTCTTCTTTCCTTTTCCTGTTTTCTTAGATCTGCTAATGTTATTTAAGATTGCAGCTGCTGAATCCTGAAGAATATCTGTAACAAGGAACACTGCGAGCATCACAACCGTCCATCGAAGATTCAAGGGAGGAAGTTGTTTGAGGCAATAAACAACTCTATTAAGAAAGGGTTTTGCCTGAGAAGGACGTGCATTTAGTGGTAAAAATATGCATCGCATGGTAACATGGTGTTTTTTATGATAACAAAGTGTCTGATTTTGTAGAAGATTATTTGTATCACTGAGTAGCTCGATTACAAATGGTATTTGAGAGGGTATCTCAGATACTGGAAAGTATTACTCGAGAGGTGGGCTATCTTTACAAAGAGATAAGAGGAATAAATTACATGGAGCATGCATACACCTACATTATCGGGAACACGTGATCGACCATATCGTAACAATGATATAACATCCTCAACACAGTCTAACATCAAAAACTCACAAAAGTGTGAAAGTGTTTTAAGAGCAAGTATTTCTTTTTTGACAACTTGAACTTAAGCATTTTAGGTGTCAATTGATCCAATTGAGTATGAGTTTAATAAGTTATCGACATCAATTTTCCCGACAATGGTATGGATACCTAAGCTCGATTTGTCGTGAGAAAACTGTCATGTAGAACATGCAAAACTCGCCAAAACAGCTAAATAAATGCATATCTTAAATTAGCATTAAATCAAAATCGAACACAAAAACATAAGGGATCTTTACTCAGCAGACCCTATAATCTTTATCGATTACCTCTACAACCTTTGAAACAACCTAATTCCTCCCTCGACCCCATAAACTTGCTAACCCTTACCCCACAGACCTCGTGGTTAACCTCCATCCATTTACCCGTTAAAACTGACCGGATCCGTTACTCGTGATTTATATTAGGGATTTTTACACCCATACCTTCCCCCGCCCGTCCGCAGCGTCATCCCCAAGGAGTGCTCCTCCTCGAAGTCCCCCTCCTCCGAGCCCCGCGCCCAGCTCCCCCCCGACAGCTCGAAGTCCCCCGCCTCTCAAAGCCCTCCCGCTGCTCGAAGCAACGCCATCGTTCTGCTCAAAAACCTCCCGTCGCTCGAAGCCCTCCCGCCACTCGACGCTCCCCACCACTTGAAGCCCCCCTCTCCCCTCGTTCCGCCTAAAGCCCTCCTGCAGCTCGAAGCCCCCCCACCCTCGCTCCTGCCCAGGCCGCCTCCCTCGACCCCCGCCAACCTCCTCCCCTCCACCCCTCAGTGGAACCTGACCCCGCCCACCGCCAACCTCCTCCAATCAAGCCCCACCCCTCACCTCCTTCAGGTCGAGTGCCGCTCCTCGAGCCTCCTCCCCCGGTGGAACCCGACCAACCCGTCGGTCCAGCTGAGGCAGAGAAGCTCCCTCCCCTTCGCATGTGGAAGCCTGATCTCCCGCGCCCACCTCCTCTAGTCCAGGCCAATGCCCTTGTCGAAGGAGGAGAGATGGAAGAGGTTGTGCACCTTCCCAGTTAATTCTAGCCGTCCGATCGCGGATCAGTTATATTAACTCGTTTTTAACCCAAGGAAGTTAACTCAAGTTGCGTCAATTTAACAGTAGGGTTCGTGGGGTAAGATGGAGCAAGTTTACATGGTTGAGGGAGGAATTAGGTTGTTTCAAAGGTCATGGAAGTAATTGACAAAGATTATATGGTTTGTCGGGTAAAAATCTCCAAATAAAATGTAATAATTGCAAAAAATGACACAAACCTATAAACTAAATAAAAATCTAAAAGCTTAAAATTAAACTTAAAATGTACAGAGAGCTGAAAATAAACGAGAAAATAAACATACATAACCATAAAATCAAAATAAAATATAAAAGAAATAAAATACCATAAATATATGTATGGACCTTAGATCAGATTCAGGTGGACTTGAGGGCTACTTGCTCAAATCCCCCTACATTCCTACATTCGTACAGGTGTCACACACAACAAAGATATTTATCCCTCTATCTAATCAAGGCTTAAGTGTCCAATTATCCTTAAATTCTAGAATTCTTCTCTTATTGACCATTTGATATAAGGAGAATATGGGGCTGCCCCTTGCCCCCCTCTATTTCCCTATATTTTTTATTTTTTGGAAAATGAATCTGTGAAAATTCATCACTATATCCTAATATTATGTCATTCAAGTTTTTGAGAAAACAGATTTCTACAGGCTCCATCTAGACAATCATTTTTTAACGGTAGCATAATTGTTGAGATTGGCCCCGTCTAGATGAAGGTCGTAAGAGTCTCTGTTTCACATGAGAATTGGATGATAAATATATGAATATAATGGTGAAAATCCATGAAAGTATTTTTCCAAAAAATAAAAAATGTGAGGAAAACTGAGTGGAAAGAGCGAAGTTAACTCCAGACCTGGTCAAAATACGGGCCGTGCTGAATGGACCAAGGTTCAAAAACCTATGTCCAAAGTCCGCCTATGTGGAGGCTCGTGGCCTATTTTGCTCTTTATTCATTGAATTTTCTAATGGTATTTAATATTTACAAATGATTATATTAATATCATTTATGCTTTATATAACTAATATAAGTAGTTTACATATTACTTGACATATAAACTTCTAATTTTTTATTTAAAATTAATGTCACATATGAAAATTTTGAAGTATATATTATACTACATGTATTTTTCAACTTATATTTATATTTTTTTTATTTTTTGCAGGCGAGATCGATCCATTCCCAAATCTCCTAACTCAAACCTGACCCATAAACAGGCTGGACGAGCTGGACGGGCAAGTCTCAACCCGTTGGCCAAGTCTAGTTAACTCTTGTGTGGAGGCATTCCCATTTTATCTTTATATAATGATATAAATTATTAAAAATAATCTATACTACTACTATTACTGGGTTTGTTCCCATTCTACAGCCACGTGTCCGCCAAGCCTTTCCTCTTCTGATCTCTCCGTATAGATGGGTTGCTTCCAATTTTATATCCAGGTGTCCGCCGTTTCTAAATTTCACCCTCACCTTTCTCCTTTCGGTTTTTCCCTCGTGTTTATCCCTTAGGGTCACGTGTTTGCTTCCCTCTTTTACTCCTGCCAGCTGCCAAATGCATTGTTTCCTCTTCTACGTTGCCTAACAGCTGGCGAATGCTTTCCCTCTTTTACGGCGCCTAACAGTTGTCGAATGCTCTAAACCCTACCGCCATTGTCTTCTCTTTTCTTCTCGTCTGTTTTGTTTCAAGCTTTCCACCTTCAATATCCCCTAGGACTTTGTACATCAGCTTGTCGGTAGTCGGAGCACAGATTTTGTTTTGTCGTCTGTAAGTTAACTTCTTTCTGACCGATGGATTCTACGATAGGGGTTTCCTTTTGGGTTTTAGGCGATTGCCATAGGATTTTCGTCTTGATTTGTTGGCGTTGACATAAGTCTACTGCTCTAATTTCTGCCGTTATCATTTGCTTTTCAGAAGTTTTTGATGGTTTCTGTCAAATGGATTCCGTTTCTGATGGATGCCACGATATGATTCTAAATTTTATTTTGTCATTGTTTTTTTATTCCAATATTTTTTTCCTTCTTCTTCTTTTCTGTTTCCGCCAATTTTAAATTTCAACCTCGCCTTTCCTCTTCTGGTTTTCCCGTTACGATAGGGGTTTCATTTTGGGTTTTAGGCGATTTGCTATAGGTTTTTTCTTGATTTGTTGGCGATCTCTATGATATTGGGCATAAGTGTACTGCTCTAATTTCTGCCGTTATCATTTGCTTTCCAGAAGTTTTTGATGGTTTTTGTCATATGGATTCAGTTTCTGATGGATGTCTCGATATGATTCTAAAGTTTATTCGATCGTTATTTTTTTATTCCAACGCTTTTTTTCCTTCTTCTTTTTTGTTTCCGCCAATTTTAAATTTGAACCTCGCCTTTCCTCTTCCGGTTTCTCAGTATAGATGGGTTTCTTCCAATTTTATAATCACGTGACGCCATTTCTAAATTTCACCGTCACTTTTTTTCAAATGATCTTCACAATATTTGTTGTTCATTTTGTTAATATACTTTCTAAAATAAAATGGTAACTTCTAAATTCCCAATCACAGCTTTTTTTCTAAATGATTACCGTCTTATTTTGAAAGTAAACATCATTTTTTTAATTTGCAATTCTTATATGATATACTGCTGCCAATGTTATGTACCTATATCTTCTTTGATGGATGTTATGATAGGGCTTGTCTCTCACTTTATATACAATCTTCATGATCTATACCATAAATCTCAACTTCTAATTTTTTTTCAGGTATTAGTTGTTTTACAAAGTTTTTTGTTGGC
This sequence comes from Ottelia alismoides, assembly GCA_037367405.1. Classification (NCBI taxonomy): domain Eukaryota; kingdom Viridiplantae; phylum Streptophyta; class Magnoliopsida; order Alismatales; family Hydrocharitaceae; genus Ottelia; species Ottelia alismoides. The sequence continues at coordinate 20,556 of JAZKJV010009595.1, read as the reverse complement.
TACTGTGAAATGTTTTCCTTTCTTCATGGATGTTATGATATGATTACAAATATGGTAGGAATCCAATAATAGTAAGATTAATAGATATCCGATAACTGTCATTGCTATGTTATGTAGTATATCTAATTCTTTATTTCTGATAATATTCTCTCTTTGTTCTGCATGATATCGATGGTCTGTGCCTTGGATGTCCATTTCATTTTCGCATAGTTGTTGACTTTTCATCGGTAAGTTAATTTGCTTATTTCGCAACAGAGCAATTGTTATACGATAATTGTCATTGGTATTTTATGTAATGTATCTAATTTTTTATTTATGATAATATTCTTTCTCTCTTCTGCATGACATCGATGGTGTGTGGCTTCAATGTCCACTTCATTCTCGCATAGTTGTTGACTTTTCATCGATAAGTTAATTTGCTTATTTCGCAACAGAGCAATTATTATATGATATACTTCTGCCAATGTTATGTACATATATTTCTTTGATGGATGGTATGATAGGGTTTGTTTCTCAGTTTATATATAATCTCCACGATCTATGCCATAAATCTCAACTTCTATTTTTTTCATTTAGTCGTTTTTCAAAATTTTTCGACGGCTACTGTGAAATGTTTTCCTTTCTTTTACGAAATTGGTAGGAATCCAGTAATAGTAATAGCAATAGCAATAGATATCTGATAACTGCCATTGCATGTTATGTATTGTATCGAATTTTCTACTTCTGATAATATTCTTTCTCTGTTCTGCATGATATTGATGGTCTGTGTCTTCGATGTCTACTTTATTCTCACATACATGTTGACTTCTCAACGGTAAGTTAATTTATTTTGCTATAATATTTATTCTCCCATGTTTACACTTTTATTATATTATATAATAAATCTTTTATTTGCAATGGATATGTAATATATAATCTTTCATGTTATGCATATATCCATTAATAATGTTATAATATATATATATAATATGTTTGATAATGATTATACCGTAATTTTCGATAATTGCATGATCTTTAAGATTTGTGTTACCAATCTTCACTTATATAGTTATATTTCTTACAGTTGTCATATGCGCACTCAAAGTTCTCAATGTCTACTATGATATGACTGTAGTTATTGATGGTTATTATAATATAATTTTCCCTTTTGTCTCTGGACAATATTTATAGTTTCTGATAATATTTATATTTCTTACTTTCTGATAGATATATAATTGTGATATATTTTTTACTTATATCACATATAAGTGTCCCTCCACATTCTACATGGATATCATTTCCTATATTTTTTATTTATAACACCCACTACAACGTAGCCATTTCCCCAACTCATTTGTTCAAGATTTCATCAGTTGCGCCGCGAAGCGCGGGTATGCATCCTAGTAATAATCTAAATTCGAGTCCATAGTAATTCCCACGTGCGTCCGACTTCGCCCACCGCCTTGGACCTCCTTTTGAAACCACCTCTCCGATCCTTCCCCGCTCTCGCCCCTTCCCCCTCTTCGCGCGGCTCCCTCTCCGAGGCGAGGAGGAGAGCCGTCCCGCGCCCATGGAAATCGCAGAGGCCTTGTCCTCCTCCTCGTCCTCGTCCTCCTCCACCGCCTCCTCCCCCCGCGACAGGCGCGACCCGGCTGTCGGATCGAGGCTCGGCGACGCCCCGGCGGGGAGGTTCTACGACGACGATGACGACGAGGGAGATGTCTGCAGGATCTGTCGCAACCCTGGCGACGTCGACAACCCGCTTAGGTATCCGTGCGCCTGCAGCGGCAGCATCAAGTTCGTGCACCAGGAGTGCCTCCTTCAGTGGTTGAATCACAGCAATGCCAGGAATTGTGAGGTATCGCGGTTGGTCCTGCTTTTTAGCTGCCGGGATTTGGCGAAAGATTGGATCTTTTTTGTGCTTGGGGTTTTTTTGGACGGGGTTGGTGTTTTTGGCTGATTTTGAACCCTAATTTGGCTATTTTTTCTTATTGAGACGTGGAGTGCCTCTTGCAGTGAGTTGAATTGTGCAGTGCAAGGATTTTACAAGATGTTGTGCCGGGTTCGGCATCTGGGTTTGGGGGGGGGGAGTGGTGTTCGGAAAGATTCGATCTTTTTGGTGTTCGGGATGTCTTAGGATGGTTTGATATTTTTTTGTGCTGCTTAAAGCGCTAATTTTGCATAATTCAATTAGCGGGGCTTGTTTCCAAGGTTTTTAGAAACTAATTTTGCTAAATTTTTATTCAGTATAGAAAATTTTTGATCCTTTTTATGTCTGGGGAGTCTGTCCCGGTCAAGAACCCCATTTCTGTTAATTTGTGAAGTCGATGCTTGTCTCCGGTGTTTAGAACCTCAATGCGCTGAAACTTCCTTGCTTTTGGGCACAGTTGCTGCATCGTAGCATTCATTCTATTAGCAACTGTATTTAAGTCACGGTCTTTTGGTATGTTGGAAGTTAAAACCATAAAAAGAAGATGATTTGATTTTACTCCAGATACCGGCGCTAGATAGGCAGTGCTGATTGCAACTTTTTGAGTAAGAGGAGCAGCTGATGCCTGCCCACTACTAAATTCAAACTGATTACAGAAGAGGAGTGCTGTTGTAGTTGAAATTTAGGAAGGAAGAATTGTTGATGGGTGAGAAAGAGGAAATTGGGGTAAGGAGATAAGGAGGAGCACAACAAGCTGCGCGAGGGAGAAGAAGAAAGGATTGGATGATTTGAGAGGAGAACGGAATTCAATGGGGAAAGGAGGATAAAACCAATGACTATTTAACTTTTACTTCATTTCATATTCCCATTATAAATGAGTAGGTTGCTTTATATAGGGATTTAACTCATTAAAAGATGCAATCTTTCATCTAAAAGACACATCCAATTATAAACCGTACATGTAAAGGTTATGACTCTTGATTTTTTTTAAAATTCGAAACAACAACAACGACAACAAAGCCTTTTCCCACAATTATGTAGGGTCGGCTACATGGATTCTTCGCCTCCATTCAGATCTATCTTGGGTCAATCTCGGGCTTATATCCAAAAAAGTAAGATCCCTTCGTATGGTCTCTTTCCAACACTTCTTGGGCCGTCCTCGTCGTCTCTTAGCCGACTCAACATCCTAACACTCGCATCTCCTAATTGGTACATCCGCTGATCTTCTCTGCAAATGATCAAGCCATCTTAAGTGGTTTTCTCGCATCTTATCCTCGATCGGGGCTACACCAACTTTCTTTCTGGTCGCATCATTCCGAATATTTTAAACCGCATCAATTGGAATCATTTTCCAATGCTCAAAGGATAACATTGTTTTCCCGTGCTTAATAGGATCGTCGAATCGTAGGAACAATTCGTGCCCCATGCTATGATACAATTGATGCAGTTGAAATTTAGGGAAGAATTATTTAGAGGTGAGAAAAAGGAAATTGGGGTAAGGGAATATGGAGGAGCATGCCAAGCTACGTGAGGGAGAAGAAGAAAGGAGGAGAGGAGCGGATTAGAGGATTTGAGAGGAGAAGAAAATTCAAAGGGGAAAGGAGGATAAAGTCAAATACTACTCAACTTGTACTTCATTTCTTGTTCCCATTACAAATGTATATATTGCTTTATATAGAGATTTATCCAATTAAAAAATACAACCTTTCACCTAAAAGACATCCAAATCTATAAGGCACATCTAGAGATTGTGATCCTTAATTTTTACAAAATTCAGAAATTACAATAAAGTTCCAAAAAATATTTTAAACTGCATCACACGCCGATATAAAAAATGGTAGTCTTTTCTTACTTCAAGTAGGATCGGCTACATGGATTCTTGCTCAAATCCATGTTGAAAGGTCTGACTTTTTATGACTTTTTATGCTGGCTGTTGGCTACTTAATGTAGCCCCCATAAGGGGGATTTGAACCATGGTCTTTTGAGTGTTATGCACATTGCACTATCGCCAAACCATTGAAGTGGGTGTAGAGGAGTGCTGACATATCATGATTCGTGAGTAAATCTGTACACAATAATTCCATCTATAGAGTTTGATTATGTGACATGAATTATTCATTGTTGAACAATTATTATGAATTGGCATGTATAACATCTTACCTCCACCGCTAATTTGATAACCCGCAATATAACTAGTGGGAAAATATAGTTCTCGTCACCAAGGTTGACCAAACATAATTTTAGAACTAATATGAAGAACCATTTTTATATTAGTTTGGAGAGATTTGATTTCATTTGATTGTTAATGTTGAGGTGCATGAAGCATGTATTAGATGTTGTTTTTTGAGGAGTTATATTGTGGTCTTAAATGTTGATATCGGTTCTTCAAGTCCGAAAATGGAAATATCGGGGAATACCGTCTTTGCACAATTATTATTGGATTTCTTGGGAATTGCTATAGAAATTATTTTTTTTTTCCAAAACCAACTTTTCCCGTGTCATTTAGACAATACAAGATTGAAATACTCTCTTGTTTTCTAAAATAGAAGTCCAAATATAGTTTTTTAATAATATTTTCATAATAGTCACCGCATATACTGGTATGTAATATGTAATGCATGCAGTTATAAGTTTAGTCACATCGAATGCTTAAAACTTGAAAAAAATGAACAACACAGAATTAAAGCTCGTATCTAATAATGTACGTATACAACACTTACCACCTAAATAAGTTGCATGTTTGTCTCTTGTCTGACATATGAGTATTTTGCTGGATCCATCTGCCTGCTTGATGTCATCCGCTCTCCTGCTCAAGTCTCTATATTATGCATAATTCTTCCATTGGATTTTTCTTGGTATAGTCATTGGTAGGTTGTACTGCTTATCTTATGTCATTTCAAGGTTCATATGGAAAATGTCTCTTCTATGCTTACCATGGGCATATGGGCGTGCACTCTTATTTTGATTGATGATTACGCTAGTCCAACATATGGCATACGATCTTTAAGGGAGGCAATCTTATCGCATGGAAGAGCAAGAAGTAAAATGTCGTCATCCAATTTAGTGCACGATCGAAGTATATAACTATTGCCCACCCCACTCATGAGTTTATAGTTGTTTATAGTGGGACTTAGCTTTAATCTTAAGAGTATTTTCTTTATATGTGAAAACAAAATTGCTATTTATATTGCTTTTAACTCGATTTACCATGAGCATACTACAGACATTGAGTCGAATTGCCACTTTATCAGAGGTGGCATACGACTAGGGAGGATATTGCATCCCATATATCCTTAGAGTTTCAGCTTGCATACATCTTTATAAAGCACATCCCAAGAAGTGGCATTTTTTTAATTTTAAGTTGGGCACCAAAGAGTGTCTCCCCCTTTTTTTGGACTTCAAAAAAAAGTTGGGCATGACACACTGATGGTACACGTGTGCTTACCCTATCACACCTTTTCTCAGAGTTTCTTGAGTAACCCAGAAAAACGCACTTCATTGCCTTGTGACGTGACTAGCTGCTTGTCCCTTGAGAGATGAACAAAGGATACACACCTAATTTGGGGGGGGTCGAAAAAAGAGGTCTCTCAAGATCATGTGAAAGTAGTACATACGAATTTGTTCTCCAAGGTTTGATCTACGAGGGAAACTTAGTAATAAACTAATAAGAACTTTTTTCTCGTTTCTATGACGCTGATATATCTTATGCTTAAGGGATTTTGTCATATTTTCCCTAAGGCGTTCACCTCACCTATAGCATTTACCCCAACATGCTCTACTACCACCGGCCTCGGAGCCTCCGGCGACGGTGGGGGAACGTCGACCACCATCTCTATTGGGAAGGAAAACCCACCCACGCCCAACTCCGTAAAAGAGCTCCGATCACCAACGTTGTCGAGGAAGCTTTTGGAACACTCGATCAGGATGGTCGTAACTTCTACTGCAGTTCCCGGTCTTAACCCATCGTCAACCACTTCTCGGACCACCCCCCACTGGCGCAAGGCCCTCCGCAAGCAACCGACTGAACGTGAGAGGAAGGGAACGCCCTTCACCCTAGCCATGCAGACCTCCATCTCCTCGCAGGACCCGTCAACGTAGCGCAAAGATCTCCAGCAGACGTCGCCGACATCCCCATTGCATAATAAGCGCTCCTTCTGAACCTCCGATAAGCCGCGAACGCAACACCTTCGTGCATCCAACCTCACTATGTCTCCCGCGAAATGCGAGTCAAAGAACCCACACAAATGCGAAGAGATAATCTCCAAATCGATAATGCCCTTCACCGCGTAACCGATAACTGCATGCATGTTCGAAGAAGACGCCCGCCTCCTGCCCTTGAACTTTGATCTCGCATCTGTATTCCCTCCGGACGTAGCGGAGCCACCACCGGTGGAAACCACCGCACCGCCCCGCACTTCGTTCTTTACCATGTCCGCATAAGATGGGCCTCCTTGGACGGCAGTAGTAGAACTTCGAAACCAACGTCCATCAACAACATGTCGTTGACGTACGGTAGGCACCGCCTCCTTTGATCTTGGGTTCGTGAGGCAGGTTGCCTGTCGATGTCCGACCCTTCCGCAAGAGTAACACCTCGGAGGAAGGTGGCAGAAAGAGGCCGTATGGCCCCTGTCACCACACCGGAAGCACCTCCGCCCCAGCTTCTTATGAGAAACAACCACCCACTCGCCGCGCCTGTCGCTTGCGTAGTCACCATCGTAGGTGCAACCACGAAAGACCTCCTCATCTGAGCCCATAATCTTCTTCCCCTTGTCACGAACTTCCCTTGTCGCAGTCGGTCCTTGACCTCCACTCGCTCCTCCAAATACGCGCGCCCTGCCGGCTACGGTCGCTCCGCCCACTTCCCTCGTCACGCTCGTCATCCTCTTTCATGGTGACGTCTAGGACTTTGTCACAGCCATGCCTTTCGTTCAAACTACAGGTGGCGGAGGCCGCTGGTGTTGCCCCAAGTTACGGGGGTTGCCGAAGGTTCCAAATGAAAATCTTATCGTGGAACTTGCGCAGATTGGGGGATCCAGATAAGCGGAGATGATGGGTGCTAGATTCAAAGATTGGGGATGCAACATCATACTTCTACAGGAAACGCAACTTCTTTCTTTGTCAGAGCGCGATTGGAAGGGGTTTTGTCCAGCACGTCATCTTCTCTTCAGGTGGCGGTATCATGCGTGTATGGTCCCTGTGATGATGGCTTACGTGGTGAACTTTGGGAGGACTTTATGGAAGCTAGTCGGTGCATCGGGTCGACCCCCTGGGTGGGGGGGGACTTCAACGTCACCCTGTTCACTTCTGACAGACCCGGTGGTAGGGGGGGCCAGGATTCGGGCTCTGCTGCATTTGCGGACATCATTGATTTGCTTGGCCTCGAGGTGATGGATGCCAGGGACATTGCTTATACGTGGAGAAACTCGAAGGCGAGATCGTGTCTCGATCGTTTTCTCGCTTTTGGTAAGGCTGGGGAGGCGTTCCCCTTGGCGTCGGTGGAGGCCAAATCTCGATCGTGCTCTGACCACAACCCCATCGTGTGGTGTTCGGGTGATGCCCCCGTACAGCGGGGCCTTTTCAAGTATGAGAAGTGCTGGCGTTTGGAGGCCAACTTCCGGGAGATTGTAACGTCGCACTGGGCGGGGATGGTGGTTTCGGGCTCCGCCGCTCATAGATTTGTTCAAAATCTATCTTCCTTGAGAGTGCGTCTTGCGGCTTTCAAGAGGGAATCGAGGGCGGCCAGGGCTGCGGGGAGGACAGAGGCGGAGGAGATCATTCGGAAATTTGATTCGCTGGAGGATTGCAGAGAACTATCGGCGGTGGAAATTGAGACCCGTGCGGCGGCTCAGAAGAAACTACTCGAGGAGGAGAAGAAATGCGTCACGGAGTGGAGGCAGAGGTCGAGGATTAACTGGCTTCGGGAGGGGGATGCTAATACGTCCTTCTTCCATCGCATTGCTAATGGGAGGCGTAGAATCAATGCCTTGCGCTCAATTATCATCGACGGAACCTGCGTGGAAGGAAACAAGGAGATGGGTCATGCTATTGCGACGCACCTCAAGGGTGTTACCTCGGCTGTCATTCCCCGAAGATGGAGGTGGCTAGGTCGGGCAACTAGGGCTGTCAGAGGTCATCGTGGGAGGACCTTCTCCGGGAGGTTACCTTGGAGGAACTGAAGGATGCTATATGGGATCTAAACACGACGCTGCGCCTGGCCCCGATGGTTTCCCATCTCATTCTACAAAGACTTCTGGGACATCGTTGGGGAAGAGGTGCTTGAAGTGGTGAAGGAATTCTGTGAGGGGAACTCGGGCTTTGATCGGGTCAATCGCGCGCTCCTTGTCTTGCTTCCGAAGTCTTCAGGGGCTTCTTCGATCGGGGATTTTTGGCCTATCGCCATTTCGAATGCCCTGTACCTGATCACGGCGAAGGTCCTTGCGGACATGCTAATGTCATTCTTGGAAATCTTATTTCGCCGGCCCAGTCGACTTTCATCCCTGGGCGTCAGATTTCCGATTGCATCACGCTTGCTTCGGAAATTATTACGGATTGGAGGCGGAGGGGATGGGCGGTATTCTTTAGAAGGTGGATTTGCCAAGGCATATGAATACTCTTGGCTGGAGATTTCTTTGGTCTGTGATGCGGAGGAAGGGCTTCCCCGACAAGTGGATTTCTTGGATGAGGCGCTGTGTCACCACGGCGTCTTTTCGGTTTTGGTAAATGGTCGGCCGGAGGGGGGATGGATCCAACCGCGAAGGGGTGTGCGACAGGGGTGCCCCTTGGTACCGATGCTCTTCATTCTTGCGGCCGATGTTCTTTCCGATATTGCAGGCTGTGTTGTCAGTCGTGGACTATTAGCGGCTTCTCGAGGGATGACTTGAATGTTCCGATCATCCGATACGCCGATGATACATTTTTTCATCGAGGGGGCTTTGAGGAGGCCAACGGCATGGCAGTGGCTTTAGAGCTCTTCACTGAATTGTCGGGTTTGTTTAAGAATAGCGCGAAATCGGTGTTCGTTCCTTTTGGAAGTGCGGAGCAGATTGCTGACAGTCTTGTGAGGTCCCTGGGCTCGGGGCGATCCTCGTTGCCGCTTGAATATTTGGGAACGCCATTGACACTGGGGAGGACTCGGATCCACGATTGGCTGAGGGTAGTAGAGAAGGTTGAAGCAATGTTGTCGGGTTGGAGGGCCGCAATTCTCTCAAGGGGTGGCAGATTGGTGCTTCTGAAGTCTGTCCTGTCCTCCATCCCCATCTTTCTTATATCCAACGCAAGATGCCTAAGGGGATTCGGCCCAAGTCTAAAATATAGGGGGAAACACTCGGTGGTGTCCGCCCCAAATTTATTTATTCAAAACATGAGGTAAAAAGACCAGTAGGGAAATCAGAATCACGCTACGATCAGAACGCTACAGGACCACTCGTCAACCATGCGTTTAGCGAACATCCCCACATTTTCCTTGTTAAAACGCTGGCCCGAGAACAACAAGTCGTTTCTCTCCCACCACACCGCCCATAGAATGGCCATGGGGTACAGGCGCTCACCCCTTGATCTGTTTGGATTATCGTGGGATCGAGTCCCAGAAAGCTTGAAAGTCGCCGCTGCGGCACCAATCTGAGCCCATCTCCTGCCATATTTGAGATACCAAGGGGCATGAGAAAAAAAGATGTTTCTACCGATTCGATCGCAGCATTACAAATCATGTACCTGTCCGAAAAAACCTCCAAGCAGCCTGACGCATCGATCTCGCATCATCAATCTCTTTCTCCTGAGCAATCAGAGGAAGATACCAATTCTCTCAGGAAGCCTGAGAGCCCAAATATTTGCACAGTCTCTAATAAGCAGGTCGGAGTTGGCCGACATCAGCCTGGAAATGGCACCATTGGCCCCCCTGACCGAGAAAGTCCTCTCCTTCCAACACCAGTGATCCCGCCCCCCATATGGCGGCCCTACCTCCCGCACGGCCTCCAGCAAAGCCAAGAAATCCTCGAACCTCCGGTCAGATAGGTTAGCGGATTTAAGTTGGGCACCAGAGACCATCAGCCCAACATTCCGCAACCGAGCGGAGCTTCTCCCCGCAAGCGCATACAACCGGGGGAACCGAGAGCATAGGGCTCCTCCCCCCGACCAATCGTCTGCCTAAAAGAAAGTAGCCCCCCTCCCGAGGACTGGTCTGAAGAGGGCGATGTTGTTCACAAAAGTCCTCACCACACCCCGCCAGAAAGGGGTCGTGGTGGTGAGTCCAGTAGTCAACGAAGGCGGAGTTCCCCTCACGTCGTAGATCTCATGAATCACTGCGCAAACGAGGTCATCCCCGGGCCCCAGTCATAGCCCTTTTAAGCAAAAGCGCATCGTTCATTTGCTCCAGCGATTTCACCCCCAGACCCCCGTTGCTCTTTTGAAGCAAGATATCCTCCCATGATGGATCCCCCTGTTCCCACTCGTGTTATTACCCCATAAGAAGAGCGCATCCGCTTCTCCAGTCGTGCCCCGGAATCCCCTTAGGCATCTTGCGGTTGGATATAAGATAGATGGGGATGGATGACAGGAAGGATTCAGAAGCACCAATCTGCCACCCCTCGAGAGAATGGGCCCTCCAACCCAACTACCTTGCTTCAACCTTCTCTACTGCCCTCAATCGCGGATCCGAGTCCTCCCCAGTGTCAATGGCGTTCCCAAATATTCAAGGCAACGAGGACCGCCTCGAGCCCAGGGACGTCACAAGACTGTCAGCAATCTGCTCCGCACTTTCAAAAGGAACGAACACCGATTTCGCGCTATTCTTAGACAAACCCGACAATTCAATAAAGATCTAAAGCCACCGCCATGCCGTTGGCCTCCTCAAAGCCCCCCTCGATGAAAAAAAGTGTATCATCGACGTATTGGATGATCAGAACATTCAAGTATCCCACGAGAAGCCGCTAGATAGTCCACGACTGACAACACAACCCGCAATATCGGAAAGAACATCGGCCGCAAGAATGAAGAGCATCGGCGCCAAGGGGCACCCCTGCCGCACCCCCCTCCGCGGTTGGATCCACCCCCCCTCCGGCCGATCATTGACCAAAATCGAAAAAGACGCCGTGGTGACACAACGCCTCATCTAAGAAATCCACTTGTCGGGGAAGCCCTTCCTCCGCATCACAGACCAGAGAAATCTCCAGTGAAGAGTATCACATGCCTTGGCGAAATCCACCTTCCAAAGAATACCACGTCCCCCTCCGCCTCCAATCAGCAATAATTTCCGTAGCAAGCGTGATGCAATCGGAAATCTGACGCCCGGGGATGAAAGCCGGCCGGGCCGGGTGAAATAAGACCTATCAGGAATGACATTAAGCCTGCCCGCAAGGACCTTCGCCGTGATCAGGTACATGGCATTCGAAAGGGCGATAGGCCGAAAATCCCCGATCGAAGATGCCCCCGAAGACTTCGGAAGCAAGACAAGGAGCGCGCGGTTGACCCGATCAAAGCCCAAGTTCCCCTCACAAAAATTCCTTCACCACTTCAAGCACCTCTTCCCCAACGATGTCCCAGAAGTCCTTGTACAACGAGATTGGGAAACCATCGGGGCCAGGCACAACGTCGTCGTTTAGATCCCATATAGCGTCCTTCAGTTCCTCCAAGGTATCCTCCCGGAGAAGGTCCTCCCACGATGACCTCTCGACACCCCTAGTGCCCCGACCCAGCCACCTCAATCTTCGGGGATTGACAACCGAGGTAACACCCTTGAGGTGCGTCGCAATAGCATGACCCATCTCCTTGTTTCCTTCCACGCAGGTCCCGTCGATGATAATGGAGCGCAATGCATTGATTCTACGCCTCCCATTAGCAATGCGATGGAAGAAGGACGTATTAGCATCCCCCCTCCTGAAGCCGGCTAATCCTCGACCTCTGCCTCCACTCGTGACGCGTTTCTTCTCCTCCTCGAGTAGTTTCTTCTGAGTCCCCCGCACGGGTCTCAATTTCCACCGCCGATAGTTTTCTGCAATCCTCTAGCGAATCAAATTTCCGAATGATCTCCTCCGCCTCCGTCCTCGCCGCAGCCCTGGCCGCCCTCGATTCCCCCTTGAAAGCCACAAGACGCATTCTCAAGGAAGATAGCTTTTGAACAAATCTATGAGCGGCGGAGCCCAGAACCACCGTCCCCGCCCAGTGCGACGTCATAATCTCCCGGAAGTTGGCCTCCAAACGCCAGCACTTCTCATACCTGAAGAGGCCCTGCTGTACGGGGGCATCACCCGAACACCACATGATGGGGTTGTGGTCAGAGCACGATCGAGATTTGGCCTCCACCAACGCCAAGGGGAACGCCTCCCCAGCTTCATCAGAAGCGAGGTAACGATCTAGACGCAATCTGCCTTCGAGTTTCTCCAAGTGTAAGCAATGTCCCTGACATCCATCACCTCGAGGCCGAGCAAATCAATGATGTCCGCAAATGCAGCAGAGCCCGAATCTTGACCCCCCTACCACTGGGTCTGTCAGAAGTGAACAGGGTGACGTTGAAGTCCCCTCCCACCACCCAGGGGGTCGACCCGATGCGCCGACTAGCTTCCATAAAGTCCTCCCGAAGTTCACCACGTAAGCCATCATCACAGGGACCATACATGCAAGATACCGCCACATGAAGAGAAGATGACGTGCTGGCCAAGACCACCGTGAGGATGTGCCGCCCCAAAGCCATGGAAATGAAAGACCATTTCGAGAGCGCCAAGCCACAAGCAGCCCCCTCGAGGATCCCGCGCATTCAAAGTTCTGAATTGATCCATGTCACCTGCTCCAAACCCCTTCCAATCGCGCTCCGACAAGAAAGAAGCTTCGTTCCTGTAGAAGTATGATGTCACATCCCTAATCTTTGAATCTAGCACCCACCATTCTCCGCTTATCCGATCCCCCAATCCGCGCACGTTCCACGACAAGATTTTCATTTGGAACCTTCGGCAACCCCCGTAACTTGGGCCACACCAGCGGCCTCCGCCACCTGTAGTTTGAACGAAAGGCATGGCTGTGACAAAGTCCTAGACGTCTTCGCTCTGTTCCTTCTTTTGTATCTTTTTGCACTTCTTCTGTCACTGGTCCCCGCTTCAGAGACTTGATCGGAGAGGCCCCCATCTGTTGATGCTCCCTCTTGACTGGGTGCGGGGATAGGGGTTCCCGAGGTGGAGAGAGGCAGGGGCCGAGGTCTTTCCTTCCTCGAAGATACGGGGGAGAAACGTAGTAGAATCCATGTGGGTAGCACCGGTCCAAGCGCTAGCAAAGCCCCCAGAAGGACAAAACGAGATGAAGAACCCGAGAAGGTGATGGTCGGCCTCGCAAAGTCCCACGTACCTGCGTTAGAGACCGATAGTGAACCCGGACCCTTAATCGGATCCGCTTCCAAGGTCGCCTCAAACGGATCCCCGTTCACCACTTCAAGAATCGTTGTTAAAGTCGGATCCACAGAGGTAACACCCACGTCACCATGCAAAAGGAATGAACCTGATGGCAGATACAACAATTGAGTCGTTTCACGAATCGCCGCGTGCCAAGATTTATTTGCGACCCTTCAACCAAAGGTCCCCTCGGAATCCAACCGCCCCCGCTGCACCCGAAGCGTCCCCGACCTTTCGACTACCACCGGCCTCGGAGCCTCCTACGGCGGCGGGGAACGTCGACCACCATCACATTGGGAAGGAAAACCCACCACGCCCAACTCCGTAAAAGTGCTCCGATCACCAACGTTGTCGAGGAAGCTTTTGGAACACTCGATCATGATAGTCGTAACTTCTACCGCAGTTCCCCCGGTCTTAACCCATCTTCAACCACTTCTCGGACCACCCCCCACTGGCGCAGGCCCTCCGCAAGCAACCGACTGAACGCGAGAGGAAGGGAACACCCTTTACCCTAGCCATGCAGACCTCCATCTCCTCGCAGGACCCGTCAGCGTAGCGCAAAGGTCTCCAGCAGACGTCGCTGGCATCCCCATTGCATAATAAGCGCTCCTTCTGAACCTCCGATAAGCCGCGAACGCAGCACCTTCGTGCATCCAACCTCACTATGTCTCCCGCGAAATGCGAGCCAAAGAACCCACGCAAATGCGAAGAGGGAATTTCCAAATCGATAATGCCCTTCACCACGTAACCGATAACTGCATGCATGTTCGAAGAAGACGCTCGCCTCTGCCCTTGAGCTTTGATCTCGCATCTGTATTCCCTCCGGACGTAGCGGAGCCACCACCGGTGGAAACCACCGCACCGCCCTGCACTTCGTTCTTTACCATGTCCGCGTAAGATGGGCCTCCTTGGACGGCGGTAGTTGAACTTCGAAACGAACGTCCATCAACAACATGTCGTTGACGTACGGTAGGCACCACCTCCTTTGATCTCGGGTACGTGAGGCAGGTTGCCTGCCGATGTCCGACCCTTCCGAAAGAGTAACACCTCGGAGGAAGGTGGCAGAAAGAGGCCGTATGGCCCCTGTCACCACACCGGAAGCACCGCCGCCCCGGCTTCTTATGAGAAACAACCACCCACTCGCCGCGCCTGTCGCTTGCGTAGTCACCATCGTAGGTGCAACCACGAAAGACCTCCTCATCTGAGCCCAGAATCTTCTTCCCTTGTCACGAACTTCCCTTGTCGCAGTCGGTCCTTGACCTCGTTTGCTCCTCCAAATACGCGCCCTGCCGGCTCCGTCGCTCCGCCCACTTCCCTCGTCACGCTCGCCATCCGTCGTTAATATAGTATTCTTAAAGAATTCTCGGTTGCGGAATGTTGGGCTGATGGTCTCTGGTGCCCAACTTTTTCCGCTAACCTCTCTGACCCATGGTTCGAAAAAACGTGCCTCGAGGCGCACGAGGCGTACGCCTCGAGGCGAGGCGGTCAGAATCGCCTCTGAACGACCGCCTCGACAGGGTCCTAAGAGGCGGTCGCCTCAGTTGGTCGAGGCGGTCGAGGCGGTCGAGGCGAAGGCGAGGCGCTCACCGAGGCGTTTTCTTTTTCAAATTATATTTTTATGTTAATTCAATTATCCTATTAGCAATTTCAGATGTTTATAAAGATGTATTTGTTTAGGATATAATATATAAGATGAATGCTTAAATTTGGCCGCTTTCATGTTCATATTTACTATTAAACATATTCAATCATGTCAAGAAACTCTTAAATTATGCCCTTAAATATTCGAATCCCCGCCTTGTTGGGGTATGGTATGGCAGGAAGGGGAGCATACGACGGTTCTTCAACTTAGGTTAGATGGTTAGAATTTAGGGGAATATCAAAAGATTTAATCTATGATTGGATGGAAAATTAGTAAAAAGACATATACACTTGTATATCTTTTCTTTCAGTGTTCCTATCTTTGTAATTGCATCATATATTATAGTAATTTATATCATATGTTAGTTAGAATATATATATAATTTCATTAGTATATATTCTGTTGTAGTTTTATAGGTTTTCTCCCTTGTAAACTGAGGGCTTACGCCTCGACCGCCTCGAGGCTAAGCCTCGCCTCGATTCCAGGGAAACGCCTCGTTCCGTTTTAGTTTTTTCAAACCTTGCTCTGACCGGAGGTTCGAGGATTTCTTGGCTTTGCTGGAGGCCGTGCAGGAGGTGAAGCCGCTATATGGGGGACGGATCACTGGTGTTGGAAGGAGGGGACTTTCTCGGTCAGGGGGGCTATGGTGCCATCTCCAGGCCGCCGCCGGCCAACTCCGAACTGCTTATTAGAGATTGTGCAAATATTGGGCTCTCAGGCTTCCTGAGAGAATTGGTATCTTCCTCTGGTTACCCAGGAGAAAGAGATTGATGACGCGAGATCGCTGCGTCAGGCTGCTTGGAGTTTTTCGGACAGGTGCATGATTTGTAATGCTGCGATCGAATCGGTGAACATCTTTTTTTCTCATACCCCTGGTATCTCAAATATGGCAGGAGATGGGCTCAGATTGGTGCCGCAGCGGCAACTTTCAAGCTTTCTGGGACTCGATCCACGACAATCGAAACAGATCAGGGGTGAGCGCCTGTACCCCATGGCCATTCTATGGGCGGTGTGGTGGGGGGAGAAACGACTTGCTGTTCTCGGTCAACGTTTTTACAAGGAAAATGTGGGGATGTTCGCTAAACGCATGGTTGACGAGTGGGTCCTGTAGCGTTCTGATTGTAGCGTGCTTTTGATTTCCCTACTGGTCTTTTTACCTCTTGTTTTGAATAATAAATTTGGGGCGGACACCACCGAGTGTTTCCCCCTATCTTTTAGACTTAAAAAAAAATAAATGAATGGTCAATAGCTTTGACTTCCAATGATCATGGTTTAAAAAACGCGCCTCGAGGCGCTGAGGCGGTCGAGGCGAAACGAGGCGTTGAGAAAACGCCCTGAGGCGACCGCCTCAGACCCCCTGGCTGAGGCGTGCGCCTCAGATGCCTGAGGCGGTCGAGGCGAGGCGCTGAGGCGGGGCGAGGCGCTAGGTGAGGCGTGAGGGCTTTTTCAAGTAATTTTTTAAAGGAAAAAATTATTCCTATTCATATTTTCATATGTTTATAAAGGTCTCGTTGTTGAGTATATATTATGCAAGATGAATGCTTAAATTTGCCTCTTTGACCTCTTTCACATTCATATTTATCATTAACATGCCAAATTATTTCAGTGAACTCTTACTATTACATCTTTAAACATATACAAAACTGTATACGAATTTGAATACTCATATAAGAAAAAAATTTGGGTGCAGCGAGACCCCCGTACTGGTAGGGTATGGTGGCACAGGAAGGATAATCAGACCATTCTTCATTTGAGTGCAGTAGAACATACAGTTAGTATTCAAATCATATGATTCATATCAACAAGTTGGATATCTATAATGACAACTATAGCCAATCCTCTTTAGATAAAAATTTTAGCAATAGTTACAGCCAATGATTTCCTTCTGATTTGGTAGAAATTCAGTAGAAAGGTTTATGGCATTGACATATTCTTTTTTCATGCTCTTATCTTCGTAATATCATCATATATTACATTGTTACATACTATATGTTTGTCAGATTATATTGTTTCACCAATAAATATATTTATTATATATTTTATAATTATTTTTCTATTACAAACTGAGGCTTACGTCTCGACCGCCTCGAGGCTACGCCTCGCCTCGCTTCCAGGGGAAAACGCCTCGTTCCGCCTTTCGTTTTTTTCGAACCTTGCCAATGATACAAATAACATAAACAATTCTAAAATTATTTCAAACACTACATACATGGGCTAAGACTTATGTGTATTGGTAGTCACATTCTGGATGAGATATTTTGGTGTATGTTGTTTGCCGATGATATTGTGTTGATTGATTGGATAAGAGATAAGGTAAATGAGAAGCTAGTGGTTTGAGATATGCCTTAGAGACTATTGGATTTCATATAATTAGGATTGAATCAGAATATATGGAGTGCACATTTGATGGAAACAACAATGAAGGACTCGAAGTAACGATTAGAGACGATACCATTCAAAAGAAAGATTAATTTGAATACTTGTGATCTATTTTGCATATGATGGAGGAGTTTTGATGGAGATGTTACTCATAGAATAATTGCAGGTTGTCAACATTGAGAGGAGCTCTACTGTTCTTTATGATAACACGATCCATTTGAAAGTCAGAGGAAAGTATTACAAAGCAGCCGTGAGAAATGCAATGCTCTATGGATCTGAATGTTGGCCTTTGAACCATAGATATGCGCAGAAAATGACAATAGCAGAAATGAAATGCTAAGGTGGATGTGTGGTCATACATGAAAAGTTCGGATTCGGAATGGTGTGATAAGAAGGAAAGTTGTTGTAGCTCCGATAGAGGATAAGATGAGAGAAAACCACTTAAGATGGTTTGGCCATTTGCAAAGGAGGTTGATTGATGCACCATTTAGAAGATGTGAAATTTGGGATGTTGAGCTGGTTAGGAGAGGGTGTGAGGAAGGCCCAATAAGCGTTGGAATGAGTCTATCCAAAGGGATCTTAGTTATTTGGATTTAAGCCCGAGAATGACCAAAATAGATCTGAATAGAGGGAAAAATCTATTTAGGCCGACCCTACTTAATCGTGGGAAAAGTCTTTGTTGTTGTTTTTGAATTTCAAACACTGCATTTGAAACCCGACATTCAACACATATTTCTAATCGATAAAAACTCAGACAGAATAAAGTGGAACCACACAATTGTATAAATAGTATCTTTTAATACCACACCTGACTTCCTGTAATACTAGACAAAGAAATGCCGCAATACAAAGGTTAAGGAAATTCAAGAGGTGTGCTGGTGATGCTGTAAGAAACATTGGGCTGAGGTTGCAAGTCATCCTGCTTGGGGAGAGCATATTCCTCGAGCCATTTCTTTCTTTCAAATCCAAAAGAAGCAAAGGCTGAAGGAAGGAAGGAAGGATGTATGGAACCCACAAATGCCCACTAAACTGCACATTGATCACTCACTTTCCGGAATACAATTACAAAACAGCCATAAGGAACCAAATCACTCAAAGCCTGGAATACAAATACAAAAAAGCCACAAGTAACCAAAACACTCAAAGCTCTAAGCCCAAAACAACACTGCCAAGTCCCAAATCACTGCAACAGCTAGAGAATTCTGAAAAAAAAGTGTTTTTTTTCACAGCACCACAAAGGAATCGCTCTTGCATTTCCTTAAAGGATATGCCCTCGAACAAAGGAACATGTCAATTGGAGGCGGGCAGCGGATGTAGTGGAGAACAAGACAAGACAAAGGGCACCTAAGAAGATGGAGATGTAGATTCTCAACTGGTTGGAGATGGCGACAGAAGGAGGGGGAGGATGCCGAGTGGGTCGGGGATAGCTGCTAATTGAGAGGACAAGGAATGGACGAATGGTTGGGTTTCTTTTGGGGTCTGGGTCTGCTGTAGCAAGAGGGAAGTAGAGGTCTGCTGTAGGGTTTTAAATCTACACTTCCAGATCGAACTATCAAAGGGGTTTCGAGTCTCTTGATTTGGGCCAGGCTGAGCCTCTTGGAATCGGGTTTAAGGTGGGTTGAAATGCAGGCTTGTGGGCCGGTTGGTCCTCATTCTCAGAGGCAAGGCTAATTGGAGCTTGATCCCGGACTGGTTACACAAATGGGTCAAAAAAGGTCCAAGCTCGCTCGTTTAAAGCTCATGCTTGGGCCTGGGATGGGATTTAGTGGGCTGGGTTGGGTGGTCCCTACCAATGCTCAACCCTAAGGGCGACTAGTCTATGTGGTGAAGTCTGCCACATATCGAAGGAAGTCCTAATATGTAAGTGGTAGGCGTACTCTCAAGGTCGGTAAAGTTGCCTCACATGCCATTACCTCCTTCAACCCTATCAAATAGAGAGGCCTGAACCAAAAGCTCACAAATCCTGGAAAAGCCCCTAACCTTATGTATACCTCCCTCCATGAAGAAGATGCATCATTATACTGCGATACTGGGATGGAAGCTCCCTTTGTCTGTACCATGTGCAGATTTCCTTTAACGAGCCACTCAACTATCATTGAGAGTGCATCCGTCACGACCACAATTAGAAGAGATGCGAGAGGGAAGACTTGCATGATCCCTCACTTTGGCTGAAAGCAAGCTCCTTTCGACGGTCATTCACTAGAAACAAACATGAAGGCGCAAGAGGGAAAAGTTGTCAGGGTGCTCTGTGTTCCTTGATTTTTTCGGGATGGTGTCAGGATTGAGGATTAACATGGAGAAATAGGAGTTCGTAATCTTTGGGATGTCGAAGGTGGACGTTGTGACTTGCGGGGACTGGCTGCTCTTGCCGCATGGTCATCTGCCTATTAGGTACCTTGGCATTCCTTTGGTGTATGGTAAGATGAGGTTGGAGGACTGGGGCCCTGTGATTGAGAAGATGGAGTAGAGACTAGCAGGATGGAAAGCTGCATGTCTATCCAGAGGTTGAAGGCCAATATTGTTGAAATCGATCCTTTTTTCATTTCGATTTTCTTTCTGTCGTCGAAGTTGTTGTCGACGGGGTGGGGAAGAGACTTGAAGTCCTAATGAGAAGATTCTTCTGGACTTCCTTGGGGAAAACTGATGGTGCGCCCAAGGTTTGAAAAAACTAAAAACGGAACGAGGTGGTTTCCCTGTAATCGAGGCAAGGTGTAGCTCGAGGCGGTCGAGATGTAAGCATCAATTTATAAGGATAAATACCTATAAAAGCTACAATAATATATATACTAATGAAATTATATATTTTCTGACTAACATATGATATTTATCACTATATATACGATGAAATTATAAAGATAGGAACACGAAAGAAGGATATACAAATGTATATGCCTTTTTACTAAATTTCCATCCATCAGAGAATGAATCTGTTGATATTCCCCGGAATTCTAACATCTGACCCAAGTTGAAGGCTATTGTATGCACCCCTCCTGCCATACCATACACTAGCAAGACGAGGGTCTCGCTATCGTGGAAAGTAATACAAAATGGGTATGCAATGAGCAACATTGCCTGGTACAGAGCTAAAATAATAAATTGTGTAATGTAGTGGCTGTATCAAGTACACTGAAGTAACAAGGGTAAGCTACCATGACGATGAAACATTTTGAAAATTGCAACTCTAACCCATGCTGGAACACGACTTCCATGGATGGAGAAAACAAGATGAATGACTCAAGTGTATAAGTCACTAA